>VDFB02120404.1:0-48624 GCA_007258455.2 Sequoia sempervirens | reverse complement strand
AATGAGCCAAACTAGATCTGACTCAAAACCCCCAATTTTTGTGCCCTAGATTTCCAGACTTTTAATTTAAAATAAAAGAACTTCTGTAGAATCTCTTCTTTCAGCACAATAATAATTTGCAAAATAAATCATTCCAGCACAATAATAAACTGCAAAATAATCCAGCTTGCATTTAATTAGAAATAGTTGCAATAATACATCAGCTAGGGCAACTTACAGATACAATTATGTTTTGCAGCAATACAACAGCTACTGCAAATCTGACAAACCCTCAGAAATAGCTTGAATCTGAAGCACAAAATAAGACACCTGAATGATATCTCCAACAAACAATGGGTTTCTGTTCACTGCCTCCAAGCTCGAGGGATTCCGTCCTCAAACCTGCTGAAAGCCAAAGCTTCCTTGAATTCTCCAAGAGAAAGTAATAACCAAGCATATACGAATCATGCCCAAAAGTAGTCTCTTCACTTCATTATATAACTTCTTTTTAGTAGTTTCTCATCCACCTGGCCAATGTGGGATAAATGACCCTTTAAAATAAAGTGACTTTTATAATAAAACATTAACTTTAATTTAATAGTCACTTTATAAATAATCTTCAAGCATTAAAATAAAATATCAGTTGGACTCGGAAAACCATGTGCAATAGCTCGTTGGAAAGGTCTCGGCCGGACGCTCCAAGTCCAATACTAAAAATATCAATTCCCTTGCCCACTGCCGACTTACTAAAAATAGTAAGTCCTTCAGAAACCCCATTAGACGAACTCAGTTTGGCCTAAACTTGAAATTGCCTAGGCCAAATGATCTCAAGATCCCTCCAATGTCCTTGTTAGCCCTCGGGACCAAATCAGAATAGGCTAACGATACATCATATCATGTCTGGCCAGAAAGGGGACATTACAGTCCGCCCTTCCCAAAATTGCTTGTCCTCAAGCAATTCCAAAGCTACCCCAAGATCACTATGCTGAACCAAACTGAAATTGAGTATGATCCCAGGGTCCCAAGTCAACCTAGGAGATCGATAGCACCAATCACTGAAAGCATTGCTCTGCTGGATGCCAACACAAGAGACCTCCTGATAACCACTAGTAAGTAGAACAATCAAATACTGCACCATCTCTGTTAACTCCTCAGATAACTGCTCTCCAAATAGACTAAATTGGAACCCATGGGAGTAAACCCCAGTAAGCCGACATTGGCTTCCTCATTCTCAACTGTTGAACTGCAAACCCATGTGATTCCAGGATTCCAAATCAACCTCAAAAAGGAGCCACCATGCTGATGCAGTGCCACACTGCTATAATCATAAACTGAAACTCTGCTATAATGTGCAAACCTGTCACCCATGTATGTACTTGAATCTCTTATTCCATTAAGCATACTCAGCATAAAATCAGGAATATTTTTTAGTATATCTCCAAATGAAATCACACACATCTCTTCACAATTTTCAGTAGCCACAAGTCTGAAAAACTGATTTATACTTACTTCCTGAATGCCTTTGCTCTCATAGACTAGTAAATTCTCATTAATATCCAATTCCCAAGTGTTGTAGAGATCATTATGTGCACTCAAATCTATACAACTGGTTGTTATCATTGCTACATGATTTGAAAATTCAATGACCAACATCATAGGAGAACTTTCATACATTGAAATGTGAGATGGAAGCCAAGGAACCGAATCTGAAAATTCATTCCAAATTGGTTGTAGGCTGCAAAAAAATGGCTCATACAACAAATATAATGCTTTCGTATTGGTTAGAGAGAGAGTGTGATCAATTGCTAACCATTTGATTATCAACTCTTCAATGCAATGACTCCCATGTTCATTCAAACTTCTTGGTATGTCCATGCAAACAAGAACTTTGCATCCCTCATACTCCTTAATGCCAATCTTTAGACAACAGGGGAAGTTCATACCTTGTGAGGAACTTGAGACAATGAAGACATCCTCATGCTTAGGCTTGCAATCTTGAGTATATGCAAAGTGAATTTCCGAATCCATGTCAACCTGAAAATTCATATTTGACATCTTATAACAAACGAGTGCATAAGGACTGTTGTTCACCTTCAACGAATCAGCATTTGATACAAATTCTTTCATAGAATTTTCATAGCATTCAATCAATTCTTCTTCAAACATTGGTTGCTCATCAATGGTGGTTGTCCTTTCTAATGTGGCTTTCATAAAAAACTGATTTTCTAATTGAGATTGTGCCAAACCCAGCTCTAAGTTGAGCTGGTCAATGTGATTTTCTGCTCCTTGTAGAGCCTCTTGAGTAGCTTCCAAGGTATCCTTAGTATCCACAAGCTCATAGGTGAGATTGACAATTTCTTCTTCTTTCCTATACAATGATTCTGACCAAACTTCTTTTTTGTTTACCTGCAAATCAGCTTGAGAAGATTCTTCTTTACCCTTTTTTCCTCTATTGTCAAGTTGTCCCTTCCAAAGGTGACCTTTAACCAGCTTGTGCATGTCATCAACATGTGTTAATGCTGCAACTATCTTATCTTCATTGAGCTTCAATTGGTTTTCCAATTTGTGTGACTTAACAACATTAGATTCATATGTTGGATTAGCTGATTTACCTTGAGGGATTTGGCTCTCATAGTAAACTTCTTCTATGATATCTTCATCACATTCTTGCTGATTTAGAACCAAGGAAGCATTAGAATCAAGCGTAGGATTACCATCATTAACATTTGGACCAAATTTTTCATGTGGAGGAAGTGACCCAGCAATAACACGAGTCATGGAATCACCAAAAGAAGCCATTACCTTTCCAGAAGTGTTAAGCATAATTTCCAAATTGCCTACAAAGAAACTTGTGTAACCTTTACCTGGAGCCACAATTGATTCCATCTCTTCACAAACTTTCGTGTCATTCTGTGGGGACAAATTTGTGGAATTCCTATCTTCTTCATCGCTGGTCCAAACTTCTTTGGCTGACTTATCTTCCTCACTAATCTCACAATTATGATCAGGTGTCCAAGTCTCCTGACATGTGAAACAAATCTGCTCTCTCCTCATTTGGTTTTTGCTCTTCTTTGGAGATCCTGAAGCCTGTAAACCCAACGAAGTTAGCTCCCCTTTAGTCAATAGTTCCTTGAACTTTTCAACTTTACACTCAACCAATCTTTTGGAGAACTCGTAAGCAATAGGTGATATAACCTGCTTCTTCCTCCAAATGGCCAACAAGTGTAATTGTAGCTGCTTGCAGATATCATCATCCTCATCTAGGATTAAGGATATAATAGTTTGCATACAAAACCTCACAATGTCTTGATGATGTTTTCTAATTTCAGTTAGGAAGCATTGAAACATTTGTAGAATTAATTTATCACATTTGAGGTCCAACATAATGATAAATGGTCTGGTGTTGGCCAAAATTTCTAAAATCTTAGCCCTCTTACCAAAAGAAGGCTCTAACATTACAGAGAGCTTCACTTGAGATCCTTCTCACTCTCCACATAAGCTATTCAAATTGATTTAAGAGCCTATTGGTCCCACCTTCCACTAAAAGAATTTCAAACTTATGAAACAATCCCTCCATATGCTACGGTGGCTTCTGAGAGGGTCCCACGAAGCATAAAAACTGCCTGGCTTTAAATTTTGAGACCATCCTCAGACAATTGCTAATCAGCTCTGGCTATCGATTTTGTCTCTTTGATTCAGCATCAAGTTTATATCAATAACAAGCTTCAGATTTGATGAAGTCTTTGACAATAGATATGCTGGGCCCACAAACAAAATTCACAAAAAGAAATATTACCCACACAACTTGTGATTCAAAGATAGATTTCAATTTAAATTCAAATTTCCAAATGTAAAGCTGGGACCCACAAATCACTAACTTTCATATACTAATCCTTATTTCAAATGAAGACATGCTGAATCCTGTCAGAATTTTTTCCCAAAGAGGCTGCAATAGAAATATATAAGCTTTAAACCCACAAACCACTTCAAATCTGAATAATACTTGCTAGAAAAGATGTGGCAGATTTAGAATAGACAAGGACTGTAATGAAATGTTTGAAATGGCCCACCACAAAGGAAGCGCTGCACATCAATTTGATATTACAATGTACAAAATCTGCCAACTCTCAATCCTTCCATCTCAGACTTCAACTCTTATGCTGGGACCCACGATTCAATAAGTGATTTCATAAAGTTCTAAACTTCCATGTAAGCTTTTAACAAATATAGAAGTCCTCAGCTCTAGATATATTTTATTATTTCCTGATGCCACGATATCTTTTGAGAGCTGCGATTTAAACTAAATAAGATTGTGATGAAATATTTGAACGGGCCACCTAAAATGTATTGCTCACCTTACTCAGCCCCGAGCATCATGAATAATCCCAATTTTATATTCTATTTAACCCCCGCAATGCATCCAAAATAAGTTACGCCTAAAATATGAATAAGTTACGATTCTTTCAGAAAAATGCTCTGAATTTTGTCTTTATCGGCTCATGGAGAATACATGACTTCTCATATATTCATTCGATCTGGCTTCTCTGACATTTATTTGCCTCCAGCTATGTGTCGGACTTTTCCATAAAGCCAAAATATCGACCCTTTCTCCAAAACGGCAGAAGGATGTGCCACTATTCAACATGAAGAGCCAAGTAGCTCCCAACAGGACACCACTTTGTCTTTCTGAAAACTTGTCTTATTCTCAATTTTCTATTTCGATATAACTAAGAAACTCCAAACCCGTCTTTAGGAGGCTACGACCAGTCAAACAAGAAAGCCACGACCTTCCTTAGGAAGATTCGAGCTTGAATATTAAAAACATCCTCCAGATTCAAGGTTTGATACTTCACCAATATAAATTTGATGCTAAAATATTTTGTCTTACTTGACTTTTGTTTGCATTACTAATTTGTCTACTTATGGCTGAAATAGTCTTTAGAAACTGAACTATCTCCAAATAATCGAATCCTTCAGAAATACCAAATTTTGTCTTCAAACTTCTGCAGATCTGACTTTGTCACTCATAAAAATCTCACAGGATGGCAGGATCATGGCTCTGATACCACTGTAATGAGCCAAACTAGATCTAACTCAAAACCCCCAATTTTTGTGCCCTAGATTTCCAGACTTTTAATTTAAAATAAAAGAACTTCTGTAGAATCTCTTCTTTCAGCACAATAATAATTTGCAAAATAAATCATTCCAGCACAATAATAAACTGCAAAATAATCCAGCTTGCATTTAATTAGAAATAGTTGCAATAATACATCAGCTAGGGCAACTTACAGATACAATTATGTTTTGTAGCAATACAACAGCTACTGCAAATCTGACAAACCCTCAGAAATAGTTTGAATCTAAAGCACAAAATAAGACACCTGAATGATATCTCCAACAAACAATGGGTTTCCGTCCACTGCCTCCAAGCTCGAGGGATTCCGTCCTCAAACCTGCTGAAAGCCAAAGCTTCCTTGAATTCTCCAAGAGAAAGTAATAACCAAGCATATACGAAGCATGCCCAAAAGTAGTCTCTTCACTTCATTATATAACTTCTTTTTAGGAGTTTCTCATCCACCTGGCCAATGTGGGATAAATGACCCTTTAAAATAAAGTGACTTTTATAATAAAACATTAACTTTAATTTAATAGTCACTTTATAAATAATCTTCAAGCATTAAAATAAAATATCAGTTGGACTCGGAAAACCATGTGCAATAGCTCGTTGGAAAGGTCTCGGCGAGACGCTCCAAGTCCAATACTAAAAATATCAATTCCCTTGCCCACTGCCGACTTACTAAAAATAGTAAGTCCTTCAGAAACCCCATCAGACGAACTCAGTTTGGCCTAAACTTGAAATTGCCTAGGCCAAATGATCTCAAGATCCCTTCAATGTCCTTGTTAGCCCTCGGGACCAAGTCAGAATAGGCTAACGATACATCATATCATGTCTGGCCAGAAAGGGGACATTACACGTCTCTTGAATTCCTAGGGATAGATTTGAACCTCTAAACCCTTATCCTTTCTGCACCTTTTTCTTTTTGAGATCCAAACTGAAAATCCCAACAGAAGAAGCATTTAATGTTAAATCCGTCTAAGTTCTTAACTTGTGAAGAAATTGCCTAACGTAAGTCCCTTTGTGTATTACCAGCATATCACAACGCCTATTGAGCTTATCCACACGTCATGACTTGACAAAAGAAACCTTGGAGTTGCCATATGATCTTCTCGCAATCTTAGCATACGCGGTGATTTTGTTCAAGAGAGAATAGAGTATCATTGGACATTTTATTCTATGTGTTCGGTGGATGATATAACGTACACCAACAAGACCAAGGGACGAATTTTGGTGATGATGATTCGTTCGATTTATAGAAAGGAAGCTCATGAAAATTCGATGTCACTATAGAAGAGTGCGCTAGCACAAGAAGAGTTAGGGCACAGCATTTCCAAGTGTAGCTGGTTCAAATTAAGGGAGAATCGAATCAAATTTTTGCTCAGCATCGACCCAGCAGTCAAGGCATCTAGGTTCCTCTATTGTTTACATTACATCTTTGCATTTCTCAGTCAACATTTGAGTGGATTGTAAAGTCTTCCTACAGAAAAGGCAGCTAGTTTGAGTATTGTAAATGTCATGTTATTCTGATAGAGAAATCAGTCATCTTAGTTTGAATTTTGGCATTGTAGTTTGATGATATCCAACTAAATTAGTTCAGTCATATTCTAATTGGTTGGAAGCCAACATATTGGTAACATGGTGAAGTATGTTCTCAAAATGTTGTCAACTGTTGTACCTTCATATTTGCTCAATTAGTTGCATGACAATCGTTTGACAAAATGTCATGAAATTGTGCTTTTATATCTGCTTATTAAGTTTGCATACAAAGTGTTTGTCAATTTTCCTTGCTGCTGTAGAAGCATATTTCACATATGTAGGTCATATATATGCATTTGAAAAATACAAAAGGAATTGGATTTCATCTTAGATACTCAACTAGACATTTTAGCAATTATTTTCAAGCATTTAAACTTCATTGGTAGCAAGCAAACTCAACGCAAAACAAACTGAAACTCAAAACCAGCAAATCAGAGATTGCAAGCAAAGTGTTTGTCAAAATTCCTGAGGCAGAAATTCAAGGGTTTTTTATCAGATTTGGCAAGGCACTTTATAGTGGTATCAGAGCTTTCGTTCCTGCCAGCCTGTGTGGGTTATGAGTGAAGAATTTCCATGCATTCCAAATATTGATCCATTGGCCAGCGCTTATAGAAGGTTGAGAAGAGGTGCAGGTCCATTTGATAACATTGAAGAAAGTAGTACACAAAGAATGTTGAATGACCTAGCTAGAGGACAACATGAATTAACACAACAAATAGCACAATTGGTACAATAGCTTGCTGGTGGAAACAACAATAATGGGAATAATGGTTATAATGAGCAGAATGGAGGACATGATAACAACACAGAGGCTCGTAACACAGTTCAACCTAATGCTAGAACAACTAGCAGGGGCACTCTAAGGTCTCTCATGCCTTGATTCATAGGAAAACAAGCTGCTGCAAATCAAGAGCAACAAGATCAAGGTGAAGGCTTTGCAGACTACTTCCAAGAATACAAAAATTTAGGAGATGATTTTCATGCTGCGATCTCCTTGGGAGATTTTTGTACCATCAAATACACGAACAAACCTAGAAACCACAATAGAGGGCAGCAAAACCGGGATTTGCAGCGAAAGGTTGGAAAACTCTCCATTCCTTCCTTTGATGGGTCTAGCAAATGCACAGCTAGAGCTTGGGTCTAGAAGTTAGACACTTACCTACAGCTTTATCCCATGTTGGAAACTAAGGCTATCAAGTATGCTACTCTTCATTTGGATGGTGAAGCACATGAATGGTGGCATCGTGGGCTTGTCACTTTCGAGCATGCCAATATCACGTCCTACTTGGAATTCACACAAAAACTAATAGATAGATTCGATCAGAAGGATCCTGAGATCCATTTCAGGGAGTTAGCACAACTTAAGCAGAGTGGCTTAGTAGATGCTTATATTTCAGAATTTCAGCAACTCATAGTCATGGTGACAGACATATTGGAGCAACAGTTGGTTATGCTTTTCATTGAGGGTCTATTTGAACCACTTCGTGGTTGGATTAAGGCTTTCAAACCTGATTCCCTATAGGATGCGATCACTAAAACCAGAGATATGGAGTTTTCCACTCCTGACAACAAAACCCCTTCTAAACCCTTCACCCCTCAGAAGAACAAGGGCAAGAAGTCTTTTCAGAAAAAGGGGAATAAGAAGATTGACCCAGATGAGGCATACCGACAAGAATGTAGAATCAAGGGGATTTGCTATCACTACAAGGAATGTTGGGAACGAGGACACCGTTGCCTTCGAAAAGGCAAGGCACAACTTATTGAGGTTGTGTTTGAGGATGATAGTAATGATGACGAGCTTTCTCAGAAGAATGATGACAACAGTTCAGATGGGGAGTAGCCTCAGGGAGAGGGTAAGAGTGGTACCATTGCTACCATATCAAGCAATCCTAGATTTAACTCCTTCAAAGTTAGGGGAATTTCACAGGGTCAGTGCATCACAGTGTTGATTGATAGTGGGGACACCCACAACTTCATCAATGCAGCCTTAGTGGCAAAGCATAAGCTACCAGTAGAGGATTTTGAGGGATTCAACATGATGGTGGCAGATGGTCATAGAATGACATGTACCAGGAGAGCCCCATAGTTTCCTATCACTATGGGAAATTACACGGTCATGGATGACTTCTATGTGGTGGATTTGGGAGACACTCATGCTATACTTGGAATCCAATGGTTACATTCACTAGGGAAATATTCACAGAACTTTCAAACCATGGAACTCAAGTTCAGAACAGCAGATGGGCAGCGAGTAGTGCTTAGAGGCATGTCTACTAGATCAGCCCAGGTTGTGTCTACTAGATGCATGGAAAACATCTTTCGTCATGATCACATAGCTTGGGCAGCAAAGTGTTTGATTACCACTAAGGAGGGTACAAATTCAGGGCAGCCATACACACTGACATTCAAGAGCTTTTAGGAAAGCATGATAAGGTTTTTGGAGAGATACCACCAGATAAAGGGTTTGAGCACACTATTGAGTTGCAGGAGGGGGCGAAACGAGTCATTACTAGCTCGTATCGTCATACTAAAAAGTTTAAGGATGAGATTGAGAAAGCAATCAAAGAACTGCTTCAGATGGGACATATCAAACTGACTTCTAGTACCTTTGCTTCTTCAGTGGTGTTGGTGAAGAAGAAGGATGGGATAATCCGAATGTGTATCAATTATAGAGTTCTCAATAAGAAAACTATCAAAAACAAATATCCAATACCCAGGATCAATGAGCTCTTCGATGAGTTACATGGTGCAGTCTATTTTTCCAAGATAGATCTTTGTTCAGGGTACCACCAAATTAGGGTTCGAGAGCAAGACATTCATAAGACTGCATTCAGATGTCATTATGGGCATTATGATTTTTTGGTGATGCCATTTGCATTAACTAATGCACCTACCACATTCCAATCTTGTATGAATCATATCTTCAATAAGCAGTTGTGTAAGTTTCTCTTAGTGTTCTTTGATGACTTGCTTATCTATAGTAAAACTTGGGAGGACCATCTGAGAGAGTTGGATGAGATTTTGACTATCATGGGAGAGCATCCATTATATGCTAACGCTTCAAAATGTGAATTTGGCCTTAGAGAGATATTGTATTTGGGGCATGTGATCAATGCAAATGGAGTACAAGTCCATCAGGAGAAGATACAGGTGATACTTGATTGGCCACCACCTAGGGCTCTTATAGAGTTGTGATACTTTTTCGGGTTGTGTAGTTACTACAAGTGGTTTGTGAGGGGATTCTCACAGTTGAGAGTACCTTTGACAAATTTGACTAAGAAAGGTGCATTTAGTTGGTCAGAGGAGGCACATCGAGCTTTTGATAAGCTCAAGGATGTGATGAGTATTTGTCTAGTATTAGTGCTTCCAGACTTCACGCAATCATTTGTTCTTGAGTGCGATGCCTCAAGTGAAGGCATGAGAGCAGTATTGATGTAGAACCAACACCCCATAGCCTTTGAGAGCCGTAAATTGAGGGGACTTGAGAGACTATACTCCATCTACGACAAGGAGATGCTTGCCATTATGCATGCCTTCGTGAAATTAAGCCAATATTTAGTTGGGGAAAGTTTGTGGTGAGGACCGACCACAATAGTCTCAGATACTTCTTGGAGCAGAGGGACTTGAATCAGAGACAACAGAAGTAGGTCAGGAGGATACAGGCATATGACTTTGATATAGAATATGTGAAGGGAAAGAAGAACATGGTTGAAGATGCCCTTTTTAGGAGGCCTTCAGCTTACTCACTTTTTGAGATTTCTGCAGATTGGAAATCCCTCTTATTGGTGGAATATTCCAAGAATAAATTTTCTTGCGAGGTGATGGATGGATTGATACAGGATGGCATGTAGCGAGTAGTGGATGATGTGATCTACTACAAGGATATGATTTACTTGGTGCCAATATCTAGACTAAAGGAGAAGATATTGCAGGCTTCTCATGACACTCCCTTAGCAAGCCATCAGGGCTATTTCAAAACTTACAGACAAGTCAGAGAGAGGTTCTCATGGAAGAGTCTCAAGAATAACATATTGAGACATGTCAGGGAGTGTGTGACTTGTTAGCAAAACAAGTCAAAGCATACACACCTAGTTGGATTGCTACAGCCATTGCCTATTCTAGAGCAGAAATGGGAGAGCATTTCTATGGACTTCATCACAGGTCTACCTAAGGTGCATAGGAGAGATAGTATCTTTGTGGTGGTGGATCAGTTGATGAAGTGCACTCACTTCTTTGCTATTCCAACAGAGTACAAGAATCCTCGGGTAGCTGAGTTATTTTTCAGGGAGATTTTCAGATTGCACGAGCTACCTCAAAACATAATCAATGACAGGGATAGTAGATTCATGAGTGCATTCTGGCAGGAGTTATTTAGATTGGATGGTACTGATTTGACTATGAGCACAAGTTACCACCCTCAAACAGATGGGTAGACAGAGATTGTGAACAAGTGGATTGAGGGGTACTTGCGCAACTACATTGCAGGGTAGTAGTAGGCATGGATTAAGTGGTTACACTTAGGGGAGTATTGTTATAATACCACTCATCATATGTCCATTGGGATGAGTCATTTCCAAGCTTTGTACGGATACGATGCACCTTCATTCATGGAGATGGATTTTGGTGAGAGCAGGGCTCCCAAAGCCAAGGATTGGATTCAGGAGAGTCAAGATATCTTCAAGGCACTCAAAGATAACCTACAAGTGGCACAAAATCAGCAAAAGACATGTTGATAGACACAGGGTGGAACATAGTTTTTAGGTTGGTGATTTGGTATACCTTCGCCTACAGCCCTATAGACAATCTTCTCTTAAGAAGAGTGGAGCCAGAAAGCTCAAGCCCAGATTATATGGACCATACGGGATTATCAGGAGGGTTGGAGAGATAGCATATGATTTGGAGTTGCCCAAGAGCAGCAAGATTCATAATGTATTTCATGTTTCATGCCTCAAGAAGGCACTGGGTCAGCAGGTTACTACTTCTACAGAGCTTCCACCATTGGATGAGGAGGGACATTTGGTCCTAGTTCCTAAGGAGATTGTAGATACTCGAGAGAGGAGGTTGAGGAACAGGGTGGTGAACGAGTATTTGGTGAGATGGAGAGATCTGCTAGCAGAAGTTGCCACATGGGAGAATGAGCAGATTCTACAGCACCCGAGTTTGCAATCGCTTGAGGACAAGCAATTTTAGGAAGGGAGGATTGTAATGCCCCCTTCTTGATGGCCACCTGCATATTATTTTAGCCTTTATTTCTTCCCAAAGGCTAAAAGGAGAAATAAGGGAATAAATTATTAAATTAATTATTTGTAAAGTTATCTCAAAAATAAAATATCATAAGATGACTTTATATTTAATTAATTTAATAAAGTGACTAAAAATAAAATAATATCAAAAAGTCACTTAAGTAAATAAAATAATATTTTATTCTAGAAGCTTCTTGGAGGTGATTGTAATTTCTTTAAAAGGAGCTTATGGAGGGCATTTGAGACATCTTGAGATGCATATTCACATTTCTACATTGGAGAGCTTGAATGCTTGACAATTTGTCTGAGGGTTTGAATACTCTAAGGTGCCGGTTTCAGTTGTGCAATATCAACCCTAGCTGGAGTAGTGAGGAAGTTATTTCAGACTTCCTAATTGGGGAAAAAATTTGTGGCCTTTGGCCAAATTTTGGTGATAAAAGATATTCGGTTTGGAGGCAATAGCTACAGACTTCTTGGATGTTCATTGGCAGCCAATTGAATTCGTTTTGGTGAAGAAAGTGGAGATATTGTATAGGGTGATCAAATCAATTCTTTGAGACCATGATGGCAGCTTCTTTGTGCATCGATTTTGGCAGCTAGAGTGGTGTTCTGCAGTTACAGACCAAGGGACGAATTTTGGTGATGATGATTGGTTCGATTTGTAGAAAGGAAGCTCATAAAAATTCAAAGTCACTATAGAAGAGTGTGCTGGCACAAGAAGAGTTAGGGAACAGCATTTCCAGGTGTACCTGATTCAAATTAAGGGAGAATCGAATCAAATTTCTGCTCAACATCGATCTTGCAGTCAAGGCGTCCAGGTTCCTCTATTATTTACATTACATCTTTGCATTTCTCAGTCAGCTTTTGAGTGCATTGTAAAGTCATCCTTCAAAAAAAGCGGCTAGTTTGAGTATTGTAAATGTCATGTTATTCTGATAGAGAAATCAGTCATCTTAGTTTGCATTTTGGCATTGTAGTTTGATGATATCCAACTAAATTAGTTCAGTCATATTGTAATTGGTTGGAAGCCAACATATTGGTAACATGGTGAAGTATGTTCTCAAAATATTGTCAACTATTGTATCCTCATATTTGCTCAATTAGTTGCATGACAATCGTTTGACAAAATGTCAAGAAATTGTGCTTGCATATCTGCTTATTAAGTTTGCATACAAAGTGTTTGTCAATTTGTCTTGCTGCTGTAGAAGCATATTTCACATGTGTAGGTCATATATATGCATTTGGAAAATACAAAAAGAATTGCATTTCATCTTAGATACTCAACTAGACATTTTAGCAATTATTTTCAAGCATCTAAACTTTATTGGCATCAAGCAAACTCAACACAAAACAAACTGAAATTCAAAACCAGAAAATCAGAGATTGCAAGCAAAGTGTTTGTCAAAATTCCTAAGGCAGAAATTCAAGGGTTTTTTTATCAGATTTGGCAAGGCACTTTACATCTCCACACACTCCCATGCAACTCAATAGCTATTAAAGACCATGCTAAATTTGAAAGTGAAATGGAAACCCAAAGAGGACAGCCATTTACCAATAAAGAATCCATGAGGATTATGCTACCATCATACCAATGAGCAGTTGTCACATCATAGGGAATAGGTGACAACTCCAATGATATAACGTAGATGCATTCATCACTAACTAAAGGTAACTCATGAGTGGCTAATCCACTATAAGTGTCATCCAAAGTGTATGAAGATGCAAAAGCATTACTAGACCCATCTGCAAGAAGAAAATAGTGATTTCCATCATTTGTGATGTCCCCTTCTAGCTAGATACTTTAGTCTAGCTGTGGTTTAGCCTATTATTGGACCCTCGTAGGCTATTACAAATGGATAGGGGGGTCAGTTTGGACACAGGAGGTTTGGGTTGTTCAGTGCTTCTGGCTTTCTCAGAGTTCAATGGTTGGTTTGAGCTTAGAGAGTTTGATTTAGGCTTCTTTAAGTGATTCTTGCTATTTTTAGCATGTCTTTTCAGGCACTTGGGAAATAATTTCTTGGACTCCAGTTTCAGACGGTTTGGCCAAATTCTCAATATTTAGAGAATCATGATTATTTCAGTGAATGCCAGCATGTTTAATGATTAATGATTAAATATAAAGTTAAATTGACTTTATATTTAAATCACTTAAGTGATGGGTTTATAACACATCGAATGGGGCCAATTGAGTATTTAATTTTGGAGGACAATTATTAAAAGTTTTCCCTAAGTTTAATTCAATTAAATGTTAATGATTTTATTTAATGTTATTTCATTAAATAAATCGCAGCCTTGAAGAGGAATTTCGATTAGGGTTTTTGGAGGCTTATATTTGCTCGAGAAAAGAAGAATGAGGTATCCATTGTTATTGCTATCATTTTGAAAACAAGTTTTGTGCTCTGAGAAGGGTTTCAGCCATTGCCATTGAAGAACGTAGTTTCTTCTGTGAATCTCCATTTGAACTGGTGAAATATCCAGCGAATTTGGTATCTAGAGAGTTTCATACAGAGACTCTGATTTGTGCTTCAGCAGTTGTGAGGAAGATTCAGAGATTAATAGGGGTTTCATTGTAGATCAGAATATTAAAGATTAATCCTTTGCTTATTTAAGTTTGTACCTGCTGCTACAATACGGCCGTGAATAGTAACGCGTGAATAGTGACGCGTAAATAGTGTTGCGTGAATAGTGACGCGTGAATAGTGATGCGTGAATAGTGACCTATGAATAGTACCATCGTGAATAGTGCCATCGTGAACAGTAAAATGTTACAGTGCTGTCATGAATAGTGAAATGCTTCAGTTCCAGTTGAAGGCAAGGCAAAAATCAAATAAAAATCAGGTTCCATGTTGTTGCCATTGTTTTCATTTTGAAAATAACGTAATTTTCCATTCTCTTGAGAAATAAAGTTTAATTGCAGCAGTAGATCAGTTGTTTCAGAATTTTCAGATTATTGTAATAAGTTTCAGTTTTATGTTATTTGCTTTTTATGTCAATAAACCCTCAAAACACAAAAAAACGATATATCTATTCAAAACACCAAAACAAATTTAGATAGTGCATTCAGTAGCAGAATAGTATAGAAGCAGAGAACTAGTTGGGTTCTTACATCATTATAAACTGTTCTAAATACTATCATGCCTAAACTGAAACCATACATTCCAATACCCAGCAATGAAGATTCACTATCAAACCATGGAGAATAGTCTATTAAACAATCCTCATCAATATAAAATTGTGTTAACCCAATGGTTTGACCCAGCCTATCAAAAGGGACCAATGTACCTTGCAAATCTGAATTACCTCCATCTTCATTGCCACACATATGCATGTCATCAATGGCTGGCCCATGATGATCAAACAAAGCTAATTGCCTCATTCTTTTTACCATTTCTAGATACTGTTTTGCTTGACCAGCAATTACCTTAGCTTTCCTTCCCCTTTCTAGCCAAATGTTACACTTCTCTTGTGTCTTTTCCACACCTTCAAAGATCTGATATAGAAAATCAGATTGTGTAATGCCCTATTTTTCAGCAAAATTATCATACCTAGCACTCCAATTTTTTATGCCATCATTAGTAGACCACAAGTAACTGTCATCCAACGGTGTTAGCATGTCTATTTCATGAGAATGCAAAACCATAGGACTGCTGCCCTCAAACAAATCAGGTATAATGTTATGCCATTCTATAGTATTTTCGCCTTCTTCAAATCCCGAATACTCTCCATCAACTGTTGTCCCCAAACAAGTCTCTCCTTGTGCATCACCTATGCTTGCATGAACCAATTCATAATCCATAACTGTCATGGATTTTTCTCTTATTTGATGAGGTAAAGTGTACTTGAGGGCTCTCATAACAGCGTGTTTCCCATCATGTATGAAGCTCAACTCCATTACTTGTAAATATCGGATGACCCTTTGTAAAGAATGTAGCCATTGCATTCCAAGTATAATTTCATTGTCCCTCAAATCAAGTACATAAAAGTCATCACAAAGAGTATACTCCCCAAAGATAATGCTAAGCTTACTCACTTTCTTCTTGCAAAGACTAGTAAGTCCACCTGCTATAGTGACATCAAAGCCCTCAAAATCATCACAATGCAAACCTCTTCTCTTTAACAAACCTTCATCAATGTAGTTATGTGTAGCTCCACTATCAACTAGTGCCAAAACTTTACAACCAAACAATATACTTTCAAAGATAAATGGATTGTACCTTGGAGCTCCTGAAAGATAAGAAATCCTAGAACTTTTGTTACCATCATTTACTGGTTCTAGTGTTGGTTGCTCGTGATTATGCTCTTCCCCACTCTCTGAATCCATATTAGGGATCCCCTCATCATCAAATACGACCTCTATAAGATGTGCCATACCTTTCCCAAGACATCTATGACTAGGCTCCCATGGTTGTTTGCAAGTAAAACACAACTTTCTCCTAAGCTCATTCCTTGTTTCAAATTCCAGCATAGGCTCTGTAGACTTGGACTGATTTGATTTTCCCACATCTGCCTTGGGTTTAGATTTATTATCCTTGAAATTCTTCTTTGCGGGCTGCAAGGAAGTAGGTGTAATCTCAAGGTCTAAAGCAAGCTGAATAGCATCATGTAATGTGTTAGGCTTGAGTGCCTTAACTATGCCTTTCATCCTGTCATTCAGACCCTCAATAAACAATATCACTACCCTTCTCTCGAACATATTAGGAACCATAACAGCAATGTTCTGGAATTCTTCTATGTATGTCTCCACATGTCCACACTACTTAAGCTATGCCAACTCCCTATAATACACTTCCACATCCTTCCTATCAAACCGTGCTATCATCCTTTTGCTACTAAACTCATCATAGGGATGAATCATTCCATGGTTTTGAGTAACCAAACCATGGTGCCACCAATCGTATGTAGTGCCCTCAAAGTGCATGGTTGCAAATTTGATTCCCTCATCCTCCGCCATAGGTCGTACAGTCAAAAAGGTATCCAACTTCTGAATCCATGCTCTTGTCGTGATCTTCCAAAGTTTATCCCAAGTGTCCCAATCTTCTACCTAGGTGTCTATGTACCCATCATTCACCAACCATTGAAAATGGCCAAGAACAACTGCAACTAATGTTGTTCACCAACATGTCCACTGGCAATCCAAATTGTTATGAAGGTTCTACTATGTTAGACAAGGTCCTATGTCCCATCTCCAAGAAAATTTGGCAGTTTATCCTCTCCATATTAGGACTTCAACCATCATTGTATTGATCTCTAGACGCTTATCTTGGGCAATCTCCTTCCTTTGGAAATTCTATCTTGCACATTCTAATTCTTTCCCAACATTTTCAGACACACCTTAACCTCCAACTCTTCCCTTGGTCTGAGCAATCCATGCAAAATTCTACTCATCGTCTAACTTTTGAAAGTTACTTCAATTCATCCTCTTGGTTGGCCTAGACTTCTCAACTCATCCTCAATGACTAGCAAGCCTTCAATACACTTTATGTTTCATACATATGCCTATCCAATCCACCTATGAAGAAGTCACTAAGATTGTTGGCATGGCAAAGACTTCCCTCTTGCCAAGGGGTTTGACTATCAGTGGACTCATCTATAGACTCCTCTAAAACACCTCCTAGGTCAACCTAGTCAAAATGGTTATTGATGTGGCAAATTATTTTCAAGTTATTGAATCTCTCTTAAGTTCCTCTCAACTTAAGATTCAGAGTTCCAAAAGATACTCTAGATGTAGATTATTGACTACCTCTTGTGGCCTCTATGTTCACTCTATTGCAAAAGCTGAATAAATCTTTTTTTTCCTCATTCTTCTCCCTGACACCATTAGCATCTTCTGCTTGTATATCGGCTCAAAGGGCATTAATTCCTTCTCAATGTTTGTCCTTAAATTGTTCTACTTCTTCCTCTTCTCAATGGCACCTTCCCTCCCACTATTGCAGAACCCTTATTTCAAATTCTTGATCTTTCTCAATGCAAAGGTCTTAATGAAGACATAATGCCTGATTAACAAAGATCAACTAATCAATATGCTCCCTATGAGCAAGGCTATTCTAAAATTGGTTTGTAAACAACTCAGCTTACTCAAAATCCTCCCATGCATACTCTTGGACCAATATTGCCTAGACAAGCTTGTGGTCCTAGATTAGTTGTTATTTCGTTTCTTGATTAATTTTTTTAGGTTCTTCAATGAGTTGGCCCATTCATTCTCAATGACCTCAATCTCAATGTTTTGTCGTCAACAATTATTTTTGACTGAACATTTTACCCAACCCAACTATGTATAAGCAACAGCATCAAATATGCTCTACCAATAAAGAATAAAATAACAAAGTAGTTAAAGCTGAATGAACATGCCAAAGATTGCACACATAAATTGGTTATAAATGTAACTTTAGTAATCTAAGTAGTGTACATCAACTAACCATGACAATATGAGAGCTCCCTTCCCTGACCTCCACCATTCTGCATATAGGTTGGCTGATCAAGAGGTGTGCCAACTATATCACAATTGTCAAGGCACTAATTGCAATTACAAAAAACTACATACACTACATGTACCAAGACATTTAATATACATACAAAAATTAAAATCATTTTGACTATATTTGCATAACTCCAAATAATTTATTGCAATTGGTCTGATCACGAAATCCATGCTCATCATCTTGATAGCACATCATGTAGCATGCCAAATGTGCCAAGAGATGTAATTATACAAAATCATGCTTGACAACATTTGCATAGCTCATGATAATTGGCTACAATTAGTTTAACTAAGAAATCTATACTCATCATCCTGATGGCACATCATGAAGCATGCCCTAAAATGTCAAGAATCACTTTTTTCACATAATGTCTTCTTCAAGATCTTTTGTTAGTTATTCTCAAGTTGGCCACCATATTACAGTATGCTATTAAATATCATTAACCACTGTATTGTTGACAAAGGTAGTGTATAGGGCAAGTCTTGGGTACAAGAAAGATCTATCACATCAGCACCCTGACCGCCATTTCTGACTTAATATTTATTTGTTTGACAACCAAGTAGTTGTCATTTAATAGGGCTGTTGAACCAAACTATACATAATCCAAAAACCACTACCTAAGCCAACAATACAAAAAATAATAGCACAATTTAGTCAGCAACAAAGCATTTTTTTACTCATGTACTCATTACAATATTTAACAACATAGCTGACTCCAGCTACCAGCTGCCAGCTGATAATTGTTTTCAAAACATACTTTCCCATGAGGTTTCCATGTTGTATTCATTTTACAAGATCCAAAAGAGTTGAACTACATTATTCAGAAATATACATAGAACAAGATTGATTTTAAAGAATCTAAGAGACAAATAATATGTATACGTTATTTGGATATTAAACAATAACTCAAACTAAAAATTTGTGTAGCAAAAGTAATCATTATTCCTAAAAACCTGAAGATTCCTCAAAAATGCGATGTTTAAAGTAGAGGAATTGCCTTCCCTATATTCAGTACTACAATTCTCTAGACTGCAATATCAGGGAAAGACTACTAACCTATTAAAAAACTAAATTTCTAGAAGACACTATATTAAACTAAGTCACACATAATGCAATTACTCATACATGTAAGAACTCACCAATTTTGTCATACAGGTTCCTTAGAACTCAAATACATACAATGAAAACAGTGATAAAATAAACAAAAGAAAATTCCCTAAGTTACCATTATTACAAACCTCGGCAAGAAGGAATATCCACAACATTATGTGTACCCTCTTCATAAAGTCCAATTTGAGGAGTCTCTGATGTGCCACGCACTGCAAGTTTTGCTCGACATCTCCACTCCCACTAAAGAAAAAATATGTAACTAGTAAGTTTGTCAGTATTCCATTAGAATCTGGAAACATGTTCAGTCTGAGATATGCATCACTGCGATTAGTATATTGTGCAATTCAAATTAATATATATGGAAATTCATAAAAATCTTGGTCAAATGCCAACCACCTTTGATCAACACACCAAGATATACATGTGGCAACAAAACAAAAACAATGCACAAATCAATACAGCAGCAGAAATCTGTGTTTAAAAACTTGGTCAACACATTTATAACAACTGAAATTTAAATGAGCAATGCCAAAAGTCTGTAATGAACCGGACCAATTTTTTTTGTGTTTTTTCATAAAAGATTACAATGCAACATGCACCCGTTAAGGTTAGCATAAACCAAAACGATGCAGAAAGTAACTCTAACCAGAATGTACACCAGGATCCCGATGCGGGCAAGGTGTGAGCATTGGTCAGAGGATCTCAAATTAAATACTGAACAAGAACTCTAACCAGAGATGCGCCGGCGAACGACGAGCATTCGGTCAGAGGATCCCTATCTATTGCAATACTGAAAATAGCTCAACACCAAGTATGTGCTACTCGATCCGTGAAGGATAGGAGGCGACCATATGGCGGAGACTTAGGAAATTACAATGCAAGAAAGTAAAAGGCGGCAAGCCAGCCTCTTCCACTTATTCAGTGGGCAGTACAAGTAAATACCAAATGAGAGGAGAGAATTGCTGACAGTACTACTGTTCAGCTTACAATAAATTAGAGAGTTTGTCAATATCTTAAGATTAGAATCCTTTCGAAGCTATATCAAATTAAGAACTCCCTTTCACACTCCCAAGCTCACTGAATATCAACTCCTCACACACTAATGAACTTTCTCAAATCTGATGTGACTGTTTTTGACAGAAATGATACAGAACAGCAGCATGAAAACTCATCAAAATGCATATAACTCACTCTAAACACATCCTATTGACGAAAGATCAAATGCAGATTGCTATACTGATGCAGGCGCCCAAGATACAATCCCTAAACCACTCAAAACAAGCCTTATTTATTTTTGCACAAACTCCAATGTACCTCAAGATGGTACGGCCCAGCTGCAAGGGCGAATTTCCTTTATAAAATCAAAGAGACATAAATAAAATCTGGAAATTGGCAAGCATGGTCGCCCTTCATAAACAGATTGAAAGATCCAACACCCAGAATGATAACATTTTTATTTCATGAGCTACGAGCGATTCTTACATTCCTCAATGACATTCAGCAACATCAAAATATGACAGAAAATGTAAACTAGAGCTCCAACAATGCAATTACTCAACTAGAAATGCAATTCAAACCTAATACAAGCTAACCTCTCAACTAGTTGCTATCTTTCAAGCAAGAAGATGAGCCAATGCTAGGAGGTGTGCTTTCCTCGAAGCGAGTGCCTGAATACAATCCAGCAGCATAACGGTGTAGTAGACAGAAGATGCCAAATGAAGAGCTGAGGCCTGCTTAAATAGAAATGAGAGAAACATCTAGAAACTTCCAGAGGGCGCCCCAAAACCCTAATTTTCAAATTACTCATTTCCCACCAAAAGAAGGCGTCCCTTTTCCTCCATAAAATATTTCACTTTTTAAAATAAACTTCATCTCACAAAAGGGCGTCCCATTTAATAATCTCAAATTTGACATTTAAAATATAATATAACTCCTTATGACGCCTTGACCCTCAAAAGTCCCCTTTTTAAAAACAACTTAAAGTTGCACTGCTAGACCAAGGGGTATAATATTAAAATAATAATATTATAATAAAATACTTATCTCTCCACTAAAAAATGCGCCCAAGGCCAAGAATTGAAGTGCCAGCTGAAACAACAGAAGAGGTGATCCAACTGAACTGAACCCAAACTGTCCACTGCCAGAAATAGAATTTACTAAAAATAGTAAATTCACGAAGTAGCCCGGAATGCCGAACTGAACACACCACTGCGAAGCTCTCTGAAAACCCAGAAAGAATCCGCAGTCAGAAACCCCAACTCCAAGCAACAACCTCCTCAAAACTAGGAAACCCTAATTTCACCCTCCGCACAGCCTACGGGTCTCCGGAATAGGCCAACGGTCAACAGAAACGATCACTGCTGAGAAGGGGACATTACAGTCCGCCCTCCCCAAGATTGCTTGCCCTCAAGCAATCGCAAGTCTGGATGCTGTAGAATCTCCTCATCCTCCCAAGTAGCATCCTCCAATGGTAAATTCTTCCACTTTACCAAATACTCTTTGATTGTTCTCCTCCTCAGGGAACGCTCTCTGAAATCAATAATCTGTTCTGGAACCAGAGTCAACTGCCCTTCTTCATCCAAAGGAGGTAACTGTGATGAAGCCACAACGTTGTGTCCAAGTGCCTTTTTGAGGCGAGACACATGGAAGACATTGTGGACCTTACTACTCGAAGGTAGTTCCAATTCATATGCCACCGCTCCAACCTTCCTAACAACTTTGAATGGTCCATAGAAGCGGGGTTTCAGCTTCTCAGCTCCACTCTTCTTAAGTGTGGACTGTCTGTAGGGCTGAAGCCGAAGATATACCATGTCACCAACCTCAAATGAGCGCTCAACACGCTGCTGATCAGCGTACATCTTTTGCTGATTTTGTGCCATTTGAAGGTTGTCCTTCAAAGATTTCAAAACATCTTGGCTCTGCTGCAACCAATCCTTGGCTTGAGGAGCTTTGCTATCGCCAAACACCAAATCAGCAAAGCTTGGAGCCTCGTAACCATAGAGGGCCATGAATGGAGACATCTTTATTGACATGTGGAAAGATGAATTGTAGCAATATTCTCCCAAGTGGAGCCATTTTACCCATGCTCTTTGCTGTTCTGAGACATAATTTCTGAGATAGCCCTCCAACCATTTGTTCACAATCTCCGTTTGACCATCCGTTTGTGGGTGATAGCTAGTGCTTGGAGTAAGCACTGTACCACTCATCCTAAAAATTTCCTGCCAAAAGGTGCTTAGGAACTTGCTGTCCCTATCACTCACAATATTTTTAGGCAACCCATGCAGTCTAAACACTTCATGGAAGAACAAATCTGCAACTTGAGCTGCTGTAAATGTGCTTGTGATGGCAAAGAAATGAGAGAATTTGGTCAATCTGTCCACTACAACATAAATACAGTCTTTGCCTTGAGCCCTAGGCAACCCGGTG
The DNA here is from genome assembly GCA_007258455.2 of Sequoia sempervirens. NCBI lineage: Eukaryota > Viridiplantae > Streptophyta > Pinopsida > Cupressales > Cupressaceae > Sequoia > Sequoia sempervirens. Next base: position 25,732 of record VDFB02120404.1, on the reverse strand, counting down.
ATGAAATCCATAGAGATACTCTCCCATTTTTGATTTGGAATGGGAAGTGGCTGCAGTAGACCAGCTGGAAGAGAGTGCTCATTTTTATTCATTTGACAAGTACTACACTCCTTGATGTGACGCTGAACATCATCCTTCAACCCCTTCCAAGAGAATCTCTCTCGAATCTGCTTATATGTCTTGAAGTACCCTTGATGACCAGCAAGTGGACTGTCATGGAAAGTCACCAAAATCTTCTTCTTAAGTTTAGAATCAGCCACCAAGAAGATTCTTCCCTTGTAGTGGATCAACCCATCAACTACCTTGTACCTTTCATCATGAAAAGTACCTTCAATAACGCTGGTTGCAAACTGATTTTTGGCATAATCAGCAAGCAACAACTCCTTCCAATCAGCATTAAGCTCACATAATGAGCTCAAGTGAGGCCTTCTAGACAAAGCATCAGCCACAACGTTATTCTTCCCTTTGACATACTCAATGTCAAAATCGTAAGCTTGTAGCTTACTCACCCACTTCTACTGTCTCTCATTCAAGTCCTTCTGATGCATAAAGTGCTTGAGACTGTTGTGATCAGTCTTGACCACGAATTTACTCCCCACCAGATACTGTCTGAACTTGGCTAATGCATGCATGATTGCAAGCATTTCCTTGTCATAGATAGAGTAGGTTCTTTCAACCCCTCTTAATTTTCTGCTTTCAAATACAATTGGATGCTTCTCTTGCATCAAAACAGCCCCAATACCTTCCCCTGATGCATCACACTGTAACTCGAAGGGTTTGGAGAAATCTGGTATGGCCAATACAGGACAAGAACTCATGATTTTCTTGAACTTATCAAACACACTTTGAGCTTTTTCTGACCACATGAAAGCCCCCTTTTTAGTGAGGTCAGTAAGAGGAGCAGCACTTTGAGAATACCCCTTTACGAACCTTCTATAGAAGCCACAAAGACCCAAGAATCCCTTCAAATGAGTCAGATTTTCTGGAGGTGGCCAATCTACTATAGCCTTGATCTTTTCTGGATCAACCTTCACCCCTTCAGCGCTGATTATGTGGCCAAGGTAGAGCAGCTCCTTCATTCCAAATTCACATTTGGACTCTTTTGCAAACAAACTTTCTGATTCAAGAATGCTAAGCACTTCCTCCAAGTGCTTGAGGTGTTCTTCCCACGTCTTGCTGAAGATGAGAATATCATCAAAGAAAATTAACACAAATTTCCTCAACTGCTTCTGGAAGACTCTGTTCATGCAAGACTGGAAAGTGGCTGGAGCATTAGTCAAGCCAAAGGGCATGACTAGGAACTCGAAATGACCATAGTGGCATCTGAATGCCGTCTTCTCAACATCTGAGCCCCTCATCCGGATTTGATAGTAACCCGATCTCAAATCAATTTTGGAGAAGAATTTAGCACCATGTAGCTCATCAATGAGCTCATCGATCCGAGGAATAGGATACCGATTTTTTATTGTGCTTTGATTCAAGGCACGATAATCCACACACATGCGGATGGTGCCGTCTTTCTTCTTCACAAGAACCACAGCTGAAGCAAAGGGACTCTTGCTAGGGCGAATGAAGCCCATCTCCAGGAGTTCTCTTATGTTCTTCTCAATTTCATCCTTCTGCTTCTTAGGATATCTATACGGTGTTGTAATGACTGGTTTGGCCCCTTCCTTAAGTTCAATAACATGCTCAGCACCTCTTTCTGGTGGTGGCCCAGGTGGTAGATCAGCAAACACCTTACTCCTTTTGGTGAGTATGGATTGAATATCAGGAGGATATTCCCTCTTGGTCTCAACTGGACTGGCAGGAAGAACCATGCATTCCGCAGCCCACTCCACTTGGTCATGTCTAATCAGCCTTTCCATCCTTTTGAAAGAAACTATACGAGGACCACCATTAGACATTCCTCTCAAAACAACTCTCTTGCCCTCAGATTGGAACTTGAGCTCCATTGTTTGTAGGTTGAGAGAGATTTCACCCAGTGAGCGTAACCATTGTATGCCCAAAACTGCATCTGTGTCACCAATAGTAACCACATAGAAGTCATCTTTGACTTCATAGTTTCCCAACTGCAAGGACATGTTAGGAACTCTTCGTGTGCAGGAAATGTGAAACCCATCAGCCACCATGACTTTGAAGCCTTCAAATTCTTCAGTTTTGAGACCTCTCTTTGCAACCACACCTTCATCAATGAAGTTATGCGTTGCACCAGTATCAATTAATGCAACAATACGATGGCCTCCAACTCCACCACGAACCTTGAAAGATTCGTTCTTTTGGAAACTAGAGAGTTGGGCAATAGGGCCCCCAACTCCTTGTTCATGATCGGACTCTTCTGTGGCTCTTTCATCCTCGCTGTCCCCAAAATAAGACTGCTGATCAGACATATCAGATGCTGATTCATAATCTGAATAGGTTCCCATTTGATTATAACGCCCTCTTCCAGGACATCTATGGCCTTTAGTCCAAGGCTCTAAACATGTGTAACATTTGCCCTCCTTTCTGAGCTGTTCACGTTGCTCTTCAGTCAATTTAGGTGGGAACTTCTTGTGCTGATTAGAAGAATGTCTTCTATCCTTATCCTTCTTGTGGCCAAAAGGCTTAGGCGGAAATTTAGGCCTAGGAGCTGATAACTCCATACTACGAGCCTTCTTGATTGCCTCATCAAGACTTGGTGGATCGAAAGCTTTAACCCATCCTTTCAAGGGTTCAACCAAACCTTCAGAAAACAACACAACCAATCTTCTTTCGGTGATGTTGGGCACCATCACAGAAAGCCTCTGGAAATCAGCAATGTAAGAATCCAAGGAGCCATGCTGTTTGAGTTGTGCAAGCTCGCGAAATCTTACTTCAGGATCCTTAGTGTCGAACCTTTCAATCAGCTTGTTGGTGAATTCTCCATAGGTTCGAATAAGGTTATGGCCAAGAGTGACCAAACCATGGTACCACCACTCATGGGCAGCTCCTTCTAAATGGAGTGTTGCAAACTTGATGGCATCTTCTTCTGGCATGGGACGAAGTGAAAGGTAGTTGTCTAACTTCTGAACCCATGATCTTGCTGAACACGTATCACTTCCATCGAAGTGAGCCAATGTTACCTTCCCTAAGGCTTGATGGAAATCAGTTCTAGGAACCCAATTAGCTCGGTTATCAACTCTTCTTCCTTGTCTTCTGTCCCTCTGATTCAAGAATTGATCAAAGGACCATTGGTTCCTAAGATCAGGGGGTAGGGTAGCATACTCCATATAGGCTTGTCGGGCATCGTCTACCAAGGGAACGGGAGCTTCAACTGGTTGTTCTTCTCTTGGAGTGAATGTAGGAAAGAGCGGTCTAGAGGCTGATCCGCTAGAGATGGCATCATGCTGTCCAATGGTTCTACTACCTCCATTACCATTGTTTCCATTATGCCCGTTGTTTCCATTGACACCACTGCTTTCTCCTGTAGCATGGTTTTGATTCGGAATATGGTTCTGAGTAGCTTGCTGATCCATTTTAGCAAGTAATCGAGACATCATCTCAATCATTCCATCAAACTTCTTTTCCATCCTTGCATCCTTCTCTTCCATGGCTGTCCTAAGATTATCTGACATGTTCTCAACTGTTTTACCCGTATCCACTGTTATTCCAGTTTCTCTCAAGGCCTCTGAAAAAGTATCTGCTTCTGGCACTGGAAGCTGTATCTGTTGTCTTCTGGCCTGACCTCTGGTGAAGTATCTGCAATCACTGTCACTCATCTGACCACTGAATCACTGTTGGGCACAGGTTGGCAGAATCATGGCTCTGATACCACTGTAATGAACCGGACCAATTTTTTTTGTGTTTTTTCATAAAAGATTACAATGCAACATGCACCCGTTAAGGTTAGCATAAACCAAAACGTGCAGAAAGTAACTCTAACCAGAATGTACACCAGGATCCCGATGCGGGCAAGGTGTGAGCATTGGTCAGAGGATCTCAAAGTAAATACTGAACAAGAACTCTAACCAGAGATGCGCGGCGAACGACGAGCATTCGGTCAGAGGATCCCTATCTATTGCAATACTGAAAATAGCTCAACACCAAGTATGTGCTACTCGATCCGTGAAGGATAGGAGGCGACCATATGGCGGAGACTTAGGAAATTACAATGCAAGAAAGTAAAAGGCGGCAAGCCAGCCTCTTCCACTTATTCAGTGGGCAGTACAAGTAAATACCAAATGAGAGGAGAGAATTGCTGATAGTACTACTGTTCAGCTTACAATAAATTAGAGAGTTTGTCAATATCTTAAGATTAGAATCCTTTCGAAGCTATATCAAATTAAGAACTCCCTTTCACACTCCCAAGCTCACTGAATATCAACTCCTCACACACTAATGAACTTTCTCAAATCTGATGTGACTGTTTTTGACAGAAATGATACAGAACAGCAGCATGAAAACTCATCAAAATGCATATAACTCACTCTAAACACATCCTATTGACGAAAGATCAAATGCAGATTGCTATACTGATGCAGGCGCCCAAGATACAATCCCTAAACCACTCAAAACAAGCCTTATTTATTTTTGCACAAACTCCAATGTACCTCAAGATGGTACGGCCCAGCTGCAAGGGCGAATTTCCTTTATAAAATCAAAGAGACATAAATAAAATCTGGAAATTGGCAAGCATGGTCGCCCTTCATAAACAGATTGAAAGATCCAACACCCAGAATGATAACATTTTTATTTCATGAGCTACGAGCGATTCTTACATTCCTCAATGACATTCAGCAACATCAAAATATGACAGAAAATGTAAACTAGAACTCCAACAATGCAATTACTCAACTAGAAATGCAATTCAAACCTAATACAAGCTAACCTCTCAACTAGTTGCTATCTTTCAAGCAAGAAGATGAGCCAATGCTAGGAGGTGTGCTTTCCTCGAAGCGAGTGCCTGAATACAATCCAGCAGCATAACGGTGTAGTAGACAGAAGATGCCAAATGAAGAGCTGAGGCCTGCTTAAATAGAAATGAGAGAAACATCTAGAAACTTCCAGAGGGCGCCCCAAAACCCTAATTTTCAAATTACTCATTTCCCACCAAAAGAAGGCGTCCCTTTTCCTCCATAAAATATTTCACTTTTTAAAATAAACTTCATCTCACAAAAGGGCGTCCCATTTAATAATCTCAAATTTGACATTTAAAATATAATATAACTCCTTATGACGCCTTGACCCTCAAAAGTCCCCTTTTTAAAAACAACTTAAAGTTGCACTGCTAGACCAAGGGGTATAATATTAAAATAATAATATTATAATAAAATACTTATCTCTCCACTAAAAAATGCGCCCAAGGCCAAGAATTGAAGTGCCAGCTGAAACAACAGAAGAGGTGATCCAACTGAACTGAACCCAAACTGTCCACTGCCAGAAATAGCATTTACTAAAAATAGTAAATTCACGAAGTAGCCCGGAATGCCGAACTGAACACACCACTGCGAAGCTCTCTGAAAACCCAGAAAGAATCCGCAGTCAGAAACCCCAACTCCAAGCAACAACCTCCTCAAAACTAGGAAACCCTAATTTCACCCTCCGCACAGCCTACGGGTCTCCGGAATAGGCCAACGGTCAACATAAACGATCACTGCTGAGAAGGGGACATTACAAAGTCACAGTTTTATAAAGGCCAAATTGTTCATAGAAATTAAGTATGAATCATAGGTTTGAATTGCACCGATGTACTTAGCTTTTTCAACAGTTTACAAAGTGTGTTGTTCTCAGTGCAAGTGGGATATTCTCAGATATCACATCCTCTCACTAAGCACTCCATATATGTGGATTGAAGACATGGTTAGCAGCATAGATTCTCCATCATAGGTCAGGTATGATACATCATGTTATGATATAGGAAAAAACTATACCATTCTCAATATGTTATTCTCAGTGTTATTATGTAAATCCTAATCTACACCTTGGATGTGTTATTTTCCTAGTATGCAATCTGTGCGTGAAATCACCATCTCACATTTTCTACATCAAAAAGACATAAGGAGAGGACAGTGCTGGCTGGAAAGACGGAAAAAATGAGGAGGAAGACAAGGTTGAACAGAATGCAAACCATCCAAAAGAGAAGGCCAAGGAACAAGCAGACATCAAGTACCAATCAAGGAATTTGTCTCCTCAATGAACCCCTTCCTTTTCATTTTTATTGGATTAGATTGATTTAACAAGAATAATGCAGAAATCAGATAGCCCTCAATGAGCATGCCTCCTCAAGGAACAAACCCTCCTTTTCATTTTGATCTCAATGTTTGATTCACAATTCCTCAATAGTATCTAGGGAAAAACCATTTGTGTCCTCTCTCCCTTTCCAACTATTTTGATTGAAACTCCAAAGCATTGTTTACAAACCCGGCGAGTACTCACTGAGTTGCCGAGTACTTGTGGATTTCTAGCCGAGGTGAGCAACTCGCACTTTAACTCACAACTTAGCTTGTAGAATACTCGCCAGTTTTTTTGAAAAAACTCGCCGAGTACCCTACAGCAACTTGCCAAAAACCTGCCACTCTTTTTTGCGCGATTTTGACGTGTTTTGGTGCAATTTGGACGTGTTTGGGATGCGATTTCGTGTCGTACAAAACACCATCTAGGAGGACGAAAATGGTGTATAGGATGAAGTTTTGTGTGGTTTCAAAGGCCTCTGTCCCTCAACCCTACAGAAAAAACGCTTGGAAGTTACTCAAAAATATTGTAAGTTACAAATAATGGAAAGTTACCATATTTGGAAATGTTATTAGCAAACCACTGTTGGAACTTGTTTATTTGAAAGGATTATTCTGGAGGTCAAAAGTAGTTGCCCTCATTTCATTCAGCAAATATATTCATGGTGAAGGCATATGAGGTTGAGGAAATGTGGTAATGGCAGTGGATGATTTTCCCTAAGTATTTTGGGGGTTTTGAGAGAGCCAAACCAGCGCCTACCATTTTCCGCTACACCACACGAGTTTGAGTTGTTTACAAGCATTATAAGGGTCCCACCATCAAGGGAATATACCATATATTACCCAAGTTTGAAAAATCTTGGTACCAGTCACCCAAGTCAACTGGAGTCATTCAAGTCTACATAATGTGACATTTGAATCCTTGATAAAGGTCAGAAAATTATTTGTTTATATTCCTCGTTATTCTACACAAAAAGAGCTCAGTCAATCATTAATAAAATCTACTAAAAATTCTTTAAATGAAAGAATATTTTGCCTTGTCATATGTTCATTATATCTTGCTTAATCTTCTATATTGATAAACAAATTGCATAGCACATTAGCTACAGTGTGTCAATTTAAGTTATTTTGTCAAACATTTGAAGAAATCCCAAAGAAAACTAGTGAGGAACATTACATAAACTCAAAGAAGTGATCGGTTCATGCCCTATATTGGCCATTCTTGATTTCTCTCTTTCCTTTGTACTAAAATATGATGCATCTAGAGAGGAAATTAGAGTTATTTTAATGCAGAAGCACCCAATAGTTTTTGAGAGCCACAAATCTAGAGGAAAAGAAAATGGGTTATCAATCTTGTTGTACCCAAAATAAATTTTTGCTTCAATAAGCCATTTTGCTAAAATGGTCTAAATCTTCTAAAATTGTTGTCAAAAGTCAAAATTAGGTCAAACAAAACATGGGCTTTTTGTGGGTTTATGTCAAGGAGGATACATGCAATTTTTTGAAAATTTGAAAATTAGGGTTTTGTACCCTTATTTTTAGGAAATCCATAAAAAATAGGACCTTTCCAGAAATGACTCAAAATGATTTTGATAGGATAAATTCACTTCATGATCACATTGGTCAAGTCAAAATCACAAAAATATCAAGTTTGCTTTAGTGGGTCTATTTTATTTTTTCAGGAGAAAAGCTAGGACCTTTGAGGCCATTAATGATAGATGGCCAGTACCAGGTATCAAGATCTAAGCCTCAAATGCTTCAAGGAAGAATCCATGGTGAAAGATGCTCGAAAAGATGCTTTGCAATGGAGGGGAATTTCAAAAGTTGAAATTGGCTGAAAATATTCTAAGTCTGGAAGATGCACGCCTTGCTACAAGAAAGATACTACGGTCAATGCCTTGGTCAAACATTTTCAATTGTCCGTACACGCAAAATGGTGAAGGCAATCACAACAATGAATGCAATCGCATCGCCGACAACTGCAATCAAACCAATCGAGCAAGATGGTGAACACAAAGTGCAAGGAGGTCAAAATCATCAACAAATGACCAACTTTGGAGCCCACTGCATCCTTGTAGAAAAGGGGCGAGCATGAATTCAAGAGGCCAATTGTAGTTGTTAACAATTGCAAAACCGTTCGTCCTCTTAAGAATTTTGCTAGCTTTTTGATGCATCGTCAAGCAAGTTCACCAGATTCATCAATCACCGAAAAACGAAGGCAAATACAAAATGCTGAAAGCAAGAGTCATCAAAGACGACAGTCAATCACGGAAATTGCACCCCTATAAGCTAGAGGCACCCAAGAATGAAAGCTCTTGGATGTCAATCTTTGGATTGGCAATCTCCAATAATCTTCACAGATTCATCCCAACTTCGTAATGAATCCAGCAGCCAACTCAGAAGACCTATCAAACAGCAGTGGTGGTTAATCAAACAAGCACGTAAAACGAAGGATAAATGGATGAACATCGAAACAACTGCACCACTGCAAGCCAGGGGCACCCAGCATTAAGAGCAACCAGATGAAGTTTTTAGCAGTTGTCTTCTCCAAAGCATCTGCTTAGAATACTTCTATCAAATGCTCATAAACTAAGATCAAGCAAAAAATGCTTGAGGCGAAGGCAAGTTGAAGAACATAAAAATTTGGCTAAGTGTAGAGGAAAATGTACCTTCCCAGGAAAAGGTGCCCATCTTTTTGGGCCATCAGATACTGCTTTCAGGCTTCATAACTCCCATGAAGACCTCTTCAAAGTTGATCAATCGTTGCGATGAAACTATCAACACGAACATCGAAGTGGTCAAACTCCCAACAATGAGAGCCAAATCAGAGCATCCTACTGAAGGTTGCAAAGTGAAAATTACAGCTCAAAAGTTCAAATGCACCCCTGCAGGCCAGGGTCGTCCAAACTTTTGAGCCTTATTAATCAACTTTCAGGACTTGCAATACTAGTCAGCCTTTCTAGAATTGAATTGGTTATCCATTCAATATCTCAGCACATTCACTATAATGTCCCCTTTTTAGCATCATCAAGTTTTCAAATGGTTTAGCCTATCATTGACCCTCATAGGCTAACTTAGATGTTCAGAGGGTCTTCTGAGGCTTTATCTTCTCCAATGTTTAGTGGTTTCCAGCTTTGGCCTTCATTTGGTGTCTCTAGAGCTCTGTTTGCTATTCTTACTATTTATAGTAATTCAGAGTTTGGTTGAAAGGGATCCTTACTATATTTAGTAAGGCATTTCGTCACATCGGGATTCATAGAGTTAACTCCAGTTCAGATGGTGTGGTGAAATAATGAGTTTTGAAGGAGTTATTAATATTTAAATGGCTCAAATGATAATTAATTATTAAAAGGAAATATTATAAAGTTATAATTTAACTTTATAATTGAGGGTCAATTCATCATTAAAAAGGGGCCATAATATTTAATTAATTTTTGGGCGTTTATCCCAAGGTGATAATGTTAAAATTATTAAAGTGCAATGTTATACCATTAAAATGCATTTAATGTGCTTTTTGAGGGGGTCGACCCTCTTTAAGCAGTTATAAATGAAGCTAGTAAGAAATCAAAGGGATTCTTGAGCATTTGATTTGGTGAAAATTGTCTGTGAAGAAGAAGCCAAGGGTTTTTGTCTTTCATGCCATTGGATAACGATAAACTCTTCAGTGTTGCTGTCATGTCCCCTTCTAGTTGACATCTCTCAGAGCACATGATTAGCCTATTATGCGACCCTCGTAGGCTGATAGGATGGATAGAGGGTCTTGATGGAGCTTGGCTTGGCTTCAGTTGTCAGAATTTGACCAGTTGGCTTTCGTTCGGGCTCATTCGGACACCGTTTGCCTGAGTTGCTATTTTTAGCAGTTTTTGGCACTCAGCGAGGCACCCCTGCTATTTTTAGCAGTACAGTTTGGTCACGTGCAGAATCACTCCCTGGTTCGCCAGCTTCAGACGGTTCATGAATCGGACGTTTCTTGAGGGAGTTATTAATATTTGATTGATTAATTAAATATTAATTAAATGGAGCATATAATATAAAGTTATAATATTTTAATATTATAACTTAAGTGAAATGTTGAAAGGGGTCGCCCATCATGGAAGGGGCCGTTTTTAATTATATTTTATAATTAAAAATGTGTTCGAAAACTATTGAAAGAATTAAAAGAAAAGTTCGATTTTATTTTAATGTTTGCCTTTTGGAGAAAATCGCACTTTTCAAAGAATATAAGGTTTTGCTTGGCAAATCGAGCCATTATGTTATTGAATATTGAAAATTGATCAAGTCTTCTTCCGGAGAACGAAGCCTAGGGTTTCTGTTCTCTACAGATATTGGAGAACGAGCCATCTTCAGTGTTGCGATTCAGAGGCTGTGAGATACCAGCTGATCTATTGCATTTCAAAGAGATTTCTTCATTCAAGAGAGATCACAGAGCTACACAGAGGTTTATATCTTCAGGGTTTTGGTCTGGAAATCGTCTAGAAAGAGATCTTCAATAGTGGCGCACCTTTTTATCAAGATCTGACACTCTTTCCAAGGCCGTACTTATTTATTGCTGCTGTTGTAGAAACCGTACATTTCTGTACCAAGCCGTACCTTCACAAAAAGGGGCGTACTTTCTTCTTGGAGCAAATCGCCTACTCTTTGATCAGACTGCCATTACCAGTTGCGGCGCCTATATACCTGGCATCATTTTGGATCGTCAGACGGAGGGAGAAAGGCTTATTTATTGCAGCCGTACCAGATTCAAGGTCATTTTCATATTGCAGCAAATCAGGTTTTTGAAACAAAATTTTATATTATTTAGTCTGCATGCCAGAGATCTTTATTTGTAATCATCTGAAACACATAATAAGATCATAGATGAGTTATTTCAAAGGGTTTCTGCTTCAGTATCTATTTATTTGAATTTATATGAATTTCTTTCAAAATCGCACCTTTATTATTGTATGCAAAAATCACAAAAAAACCAAAAACACAAAAACAAACAAAAATCACACAGTTTCAGAAGTCAGGGGAAACAAGGGTTTCTACAGTGGTATCAGAGCTAAATCCTGCCATCCTGAGGGTTTAGCAATCTTATGCAGCCACAAGAGTTTGGGTCTCACAAGTTTTATACTCGCAGGAGAGCCTTGATTGACAGGCAACAGGGTTCGATCCGGCAGCCGGGAAACATGGCTGACAGAACAGATATTCCTAGAACAGAGATTCCTCATAACCCTAGAGATCAGGACGATGCAGAGGTGTTAGACACTCTCAGAGACTTACGAGCAGGTCAACAGCAGTCGAACGATGTGCTACAGCAGTTGACAGTGGCAATCCAGAGGTTAGGTACACAGAGGAGACCGTCACCACAGCGTGACGATAATAGGAGTGATGCAGGATCTCGGAGAGCACCTAGGACTGTTTCACGGACAGCAGACAGGCCCACTAGGCCTACTTTTGCGAGACAGGAGCCCGATGAGGCTATTGCAGGTGAAGAGCATGAGGAGTTGTTCCCAGACACACTTATGGCAGCGAACGAGGAGTGGGAGTTAGTACCACCAGATGTCAAAGAGAGGATTACCTTTGACAGATTCGTTACACAGAGGAGAGAACATCACAGAGGTCGACAGGATTGGAGTCCTAGGTACCAGAATAATGATCTGAAACATGCTACAAACAGGCTCAATCTAGCGATGTTCGTGGTAGTGGTAAGGTCACAGCTCAGGCCTGGATCAGTAAGCTAGACACGTTCCTCACACTGCGTCCGATGGCTGAGAGAGATGCTATCAGATATGCGACATTACATCTGGAGGGAGTAGCTTACGACTGGTGGCACCACGGGATGGTGACACTCCAGCATGATCGGATCACCTCTTATCAGGAGTTTGTTGACAGGTTGGTGGAGCGGTTTGAAAGGAAAGATCCAGAATCCTATTTTAGAGACTTGGCTCAGCTGAGACAGAGTGGCAGTTTGGAGTCTTATATTGGTGACTTTAAGAAGTTATCAGTTATGGTTCCTAATATTTCCGAGAGGCGACTTGTAGTGCTTTTCATGGAGGGACTGACAGAGCCATTGAGAGGTTGGATCAAAGCCTTTGATCCTCCTTCGTTACAGGAAGCTATGAAGAAGGCACGAAGCATGGAGTTGGCAGCACCATCCAGTAGATTCAACTCCAGAAACAATTCTTCATTCAGGGACAATAAGGCTTTAACAAAAACAGAGAGAAGTCTGATTTTAACAAAGAAAAATCAGATTTTAAAATGATTCAAAGGGAAAATCAGCAGCACCACCTTTGGATCGAGAGGCTCTTAATGATCTACGCAGGAAGAAGCTTTGCTTCTACTGCAAAGGTCCCTATGATGCCAATCACGATTGTCCTTTGAGGCCTAAGGGCAAGGCAAATCGAGTGATGTGGGCTTACTACGAGGATTCGGAATCAGAAAATTCCGAACAGCAGGAAGAGTTCTGAGGATTCAGAGCCAGAGGCTTCAGAGCCTAAGGCAGAGGCAGAGTCAGAACTTCAGATTCAGGAGGCACGTCTATCTAGCATACAGCAGGAGGGCTCATTCAAGGCTTCGTGGAGTTTTAGCAGGACAGAGGGTCATTACCCTTCTTGATACAGGAGCCACCCACAATTTTATCGATGCTAGATTTGTGGAGAAGCGCGGACTCATCACTGAGGAGTTCGAAGGCATTAGGGTTAAGGTGGCGACGGTTACACTCTCAGGTGTGAACGATGATTAAGGATCTCCCCTTGCGCTTGAACAACTATGAGTTCAAGGCTGATTATTACGTGGTGAACATGGGGGATATCGATTTAGTCTTGGGCATGAAGTGGCTTCATTCCCTTGAGGAAGTCACTCTTCGTCTCAAGGACATGGAGATCCGTTTTGATGTGGATGGGAAGACACATATTCTGAAAGCAATTCGGGACAGCAACATCAAAACTATTTCCTTTCATCGGATGGAGAGGCTCATGCGACACGACATGGTAGAGTGGGCTGCCGAGTGCACTTTGGCACCTACACAGGAGGGACAGCAGAAGACTGAGTATCATCCTGACATACAGCAGTTGAGAATCAAGCATGATAAGGTATTCAGCGATATTCCACCAGGGAGACCTCCAGACAGGGGCATTGAGCACATTATTGAGCTTGAGGAGGGCGCTAAGCCCGTTATGATTACTCTTTATAGACATCCTAAGCGGTTGAAAGATGAGATCGAGAAAACGATCAAGGAGTTGCTTGCTATGGGTCACATTCGACCTAGCAAATCACCATTCACTTCTTCAGTTGTTCTGGTGAAGAAGAAGGATGGCACCCTTCGCATGTGCATAGACTACAGAGTCCTGAATAAGAGGACTATCAAAAACAGATATCCAATACCTCGTATAGACGAGCTTATTGATGAGCTCCATGGGGCATGCTACTTCACGAAGATAGACTTAAGGTCAGGGTATCATCAGATCAGGATTCGTGAACAGGACATTGAGAAGACTGCATTCCCTTGTCATTGTGGACACTTCGAGTTTGTGGTGATGCCATTTGGGCTCACTAATGCGCCAGCGACATTTCAGTCCACTATGAACCGAGTCTTCCATTCACTGCTGAGGAGATTTGTACTTGTCTTCTTCGATGACATCCTTATTTACAGCAGTACTTGGCAGGAGCATTTGGCTCATCTGGAGACCGTACTCAGTATTTTGGAGAGGGAGTCCTTGTACGCCAAGGAGTCCAAATGTGATTTGGGGATGACCGAATTGTTATACTTAGGTAATATTATCAGTGCAGAGGGAGTGCGGATGGATCCTGAGAAGATCCGCGCTATTATAGACTGGCCTACACCGGCGAACCTTACACAGTTGCGAAGATTTCTGGGTTTGTGTGGGTTCTATCACAGATTCGTGAATGGTTATTCACGTCATGCAACCCCTATGACAGATTTGCTAAAAAAGGGTGCATTTTGTTGGACTCCTGAGGCACAAGAGTGTTTTGTGAGATTTAAGGAGTTGATGACTACGTACCCAATGTTGGCACTACCAGACTTTTCGAAGCCTTTTTTCAGTGCGATGCTTCAGGTGAGGGCATTGGAGCGGTGCTTATGCAGGACAAGCACCCTATTATGTATGAGAGTTGTAAACTCAGAGGGCCAGAGAGACTCTACAGCATTTATGATAAGGAGATGCCCGCTATAATGCATGCCTTGGCAAAATTTAGGCAATATCTTGTTGGCAGCAAATTTTGCATCAAAACTGACCACAACAATTTAAGACACTTCCTAGGGCAGCGAGATCTCAATGATCGTCAGCAGAAGTGGGTAAGTAAATTGCAAGCCTATGACTTTGATATCTCGTATATCAAAGGTACACAGAATGTAGTAGCTGACGCTCTCTCACGCAGACCTTATTTGAGCTCTATGGTTCACATTTCAGAGGATTGGAGGCATATGATTGTGGCAGAGTATGCCAAGGATTCATGGGCATCCAGCATTGTAGAGGGATCAATGATTGACACTAGATATACGCTTGTGAATGACTTGATCATTTACAAGAACAAGATTTATTTGGTCCCAGGTTCAAAGGTGAAGAACATTATCATGCGAGCCTTTCATGATGTACCTACAGCAGGACATCCCGGGTATTTCAAAACCTACAGACAGATCCGGGAGAGATTTACATGGAAAGGACTTAAGGCAGATGTTCTTCAGTATGTGCGTGAGTGCCCTGTTTGTCAGCAGAACAAGCAGGAGAACACATACCCGGCAGGATTATTGCAGCCACTTCCGATTCCTGCAGGAAGTGGGAATGCCTGTCGATGGATTTCATTACGGGCTTGCCTAAAGCCCAAGAAAGGATTGCATATATGTAGTTGTGGATCGGCTAATGAAGTATGCCCACTTCTTTCCGATTACCACCACTTACACAACTACACAGGTAGCAGAGGTTTTCTTCCGTGAGGTATTCAGATTACCCCGGAGCATAGTGGCGGCGAGGGATAGCGGTTCTTGAGTCACTTCTGGTAGGAGGTGTTCAGACTTG
The DNA here is from genome assembly GCA_007258455.2 of Sequoia sempervirens. Lineage (NCBI taxonomy): Eukaryota > Viridiplantae > Streptophyta > Pinopsida > Cupressales > Cupressaceae > Sequoia > Sequoia sempervirens. The sequence continues at coordinate 10,530 of VDFB02120404.1, read as the reverse complement.
TGGGACCGAGCTTACACGAGCACCAGTTACCACCCAGACGGATAGACGGAATAGTGAATAAATGGGTGGAAGGTTCTCAGGAATTATATTGCAGGGCAGAGAAGGCATGGGTCAAATGGATTCATTTGTGCGAGTATTGTTACAACCGACATTCCATATGACCATTCAGATATCACCTTTCATGGCTATACGATTATGAGGCAGAGTTTTCTGGATTTCTAGGTGGTAGAGTGCGAGTGTTGGAGACTTGTTGCAGGAGAGTCAGGATACTATGAGGGCTCTCAAGGAGAATATTGCCAAGGCACAGAATCAGCAAAAGATGCAGATCAAAGAGGGGCAGAGAGGTGCTTTTGATGTGGGTGACATGGTTTATCTTGCTACAGCCCCTACCGTCAGTCTACTCTTAGGAAGAGTGGGAAGAAGCTTAACCCATATTATGGTCCTTTCAAGATCCTGAGGCGTGTTGGAGAGGTGGCTTATGAGCTGAGCTTAGGCATAGGCGAGGTACACACAATTTTTCATGTGTCACGTCTCAAGAAGGCGTTGGGACACCTTGGTGTGTTTACCTCCTTAGATGATGAGGGAAAGTTGATTTTAGTACACTGAGTCTATCACAGAGAGAGACAGTTGCGTAGGAGGACTATTAGGGAATATTTAGTGAAATGGAGAGATTTGCCAGTGGAGGATGCTACATGGGAGAGTGAGGATATTCTGCAGCATCCGGAGTTGAGATTGCTTGAGGACAAGCAATTTCAGGAGGGGCGGACTATCATGTCCCCTTCTAGTTGACATCTCTCAGAGCACATGATTAGCCTATTATGCAACCCTTGTAGGCTGATAGGATGGATAGAGGGTCTTGATGGAGCTTGGCTTGGCTTTAGTTGTTAGAATTTGACCAGTTGGCTTTCGTTCGAGCTCATTCGGACACCGTTTGCCTAAGTTGCTATTTTTAGCAGTTTTTGGCACTCAGCGAGGCACCCCTGCTATTTTTAGCAGTACAGTTTGGTCACGTGCAGAATCACTCCCTGGTTTGCCAGCTTCAGACGGTTCGTGAATCGGACGTTTCTTGAGGGAGTTATTAATATTTGATTGATTAATTAAATATTAATTAAATGGAGCATATAATATAAAGTTATAATATTTTAATATTATAACTTAAGTGAAATGTTGAAAGGGATCGCCCATCATGGAAGGGGCCGTTTTTAATTATATTTTACAATTAAAAATGTGTTCGAAGACTATTGAAAGAATTAAAAGAAAAGTTCGATTTTATTTTAATGTTTGCCTTTTGGAGAAAATCGCACTTTTCAAAGAATATAAGGTTTTGCTTGGCAAATTGAGCCATTATGTTATTGAATATTGAAAATTGATCAAGTCTTCTTCCGGAGAACGAAGCCTAGGGTTTCTGTTGTTTACAGACATTGGAGAACGAGCCATCTTCAGTGTTGCGATTCAGAGGCTGTGAGATACCAGCTGATCTATTGCATTTCAAAGAGATTTCTTCATTCAGGAGAGATCACAGAGCTACACAGAGGTTTATATCTTCAGGGTTTTGGTCTGGAAATCGTCCAGAAAGAGATCTTCAATAGTGGCGCACCTTTTTATCAAGATCTGACACTCTTTCCAAGGCCGTACTTATTTATTGCTGCTGTTGTAGAAACCGTACATTTCTGTACCAGGCCGTACCTTCACAAAAAGGGGCGTACTTTCTTCTTGGAGCAAATCGCCTACTCTTTGATCAGACTGCCATTACCAGTTGCGGCGCCTATATACCTGGCATCATTTTGGATCGTCAAACGGAGGGAGAAAGGCTTATTTATTGCAGCCGTACCAGATTCAAGGTCATTTTCATATTGCAGCAAATCAGGTTTTTGAAACAAAATTTTATATTATTTAGTCTGCATGCCAGAGATCTTTATTTGTAATCATCTGAAACACATAATAAGATCATAGATGAGTTATTTCAAAGGGTTTCTGCTTCAGTATCTATTTATTTGAATTTATATGAATTTCTTTCAAAATCGCACCTTTATTATTGTATGCAAAAATCACAAAAAAACCAAAAACACAAAAACAAACAAAAATCACACAGTTTCAGAAGTCAGGGGAAACAAGGGTTTCTACAGTTGCAGCCATTTGAGGTGGTGAAATATCCATTGAATTTGGCATTCGGGAGAACTTCATTCAAGGGTTCTAATTGTGCACAAAAATCTGAGTATTTCATAAATGGTTTCAAAGTAGGAACGAAGGATTTTGGTGTCAGATTGAAGAGCAGATTAGAAGCTGATCATTTGTGATTGTTGGCACAATTTTCAAGACAATACGGCCTGCATTTTTACAATCTTCATTTGCAGCAGGGAGGTGACCTTAGAAGGAGAGCGATTTTGGTTTGAGAAGCCACAAAAAAATCTAAGAAAATTCAAAAGGATGCGCCCAGCCTTGTAGAAGTTGGCCACAACAAATTTGGAGGAATAGATTGCACATTGGACAAGAAACGAATTTTTCATGTGAGTTGCTTTTTGCAGCCAGTTTCAAAACAGCAATTATTATTCTCTGTTTTCAGGTATGCTTATGTATTTGAAAGCCTAATTTAATAAATAAAACATTGCCTCAATCTTTTCAGCAGTGGTTATTTTTTATTCCGTGCATTTCTTGTATTTCTTTATGCTCAATATTGTTATCCTTATTATCAAATAAATCAAACAAAAGCATAAAACCCTTGTAAATACAAAGAAATTGCAAAAACATCAAAACATAAACAATCAGCCCCCGCAATCGAGAGAAGACGAGTTCTTACATTGGTATCAGAGCCTTAATCTTGCCATCCTGGAGGGTTAAAGGTTCACATGAAAAGTCACCCTAGATACTACACTCACAGAAAAGCAAAGCCAGAAGAGAATTGGCAAGAGGATAATCCATTTGTAGACATACCATTAGCAAAAATGGGTGACAGGGAAAAAGAGGGTCCTCAAAGAAATGAAAGAAGAAATGAAGATAGGGGTGAAGAGTTTCTTGAGAGAATGGCTCGTGCGTTTGAGGGATTTACAGCAACTATGCAGTAGCAGATACAGCAGAACAGGGTTGTAGAGGAAAATAGAATGCGGCACAACAGGGTTGCAGAAGATAATAGGAGTGTGGTGGGGACACCAAGGGCACATCATGTTCCTTCATCAACGGTTGATAGGCCTACTTGACGCACTTTCTTGAGAGAAGAGCAAGTTGAGGAAAATGTTGAAGAAGCTAAAGATCAAACATATGTTGATGCAATTATGGCAGCCAACAATAAGTGGGAATTATTGATGCTTCATGTGCGTGAGCGCATGCATTTTGACCAATTTGAGACTTTGAGGGTTGAATACTATAGGTCTCGGCAAGGGCATAGGCCTCGGACCCAAAACAAGGACTTGAAGCACGCCACCAGCAAAATCACATTACCCAATTTTGATAGCAGTGGCAAGGTAACAACTCAGTCTTGGATTCACAAGTTAGACACCTTGTCTCTTCAATCTATGATTGAAGAAGAAGCAATTAAGTATGCCACATTACATTTAGAGGGGGCAGCCCATGATTGGTGGTATCATAGGATGGTGACACTATAGCATAATCGGATCACCTCTTATCAGGAGTTTGTGGATAGGCTAGTTGATCGCTTCGATAAAAGGAATCTAGAGGTGTATTTCAGGGACTTGGCACAGCTTAAGCAGGTCGGTAGCCTGGAGAACTACATCAATGATTTTTAGAGATTATCTGTGATGGTGACAAACATATCTGAGAGGAGGCTAGTTGTACTTTTCATAGAGGGCTTATTGGAACCATTACGAGGGTGGATAAAAGCCTTTGATCCACCAACACTGCAGGAGGCAATGAAGAAGGAAAGGAGTGTGGAGTTTGCAACCCCCAAAAGCAGGAGTACAGATAAGGATGTTCCTTCAACCAGCAATGAGGATTCTCAACAAATTGTTGATAAGAAAAAGAAAATGTAATGTCCCCTTCCTAGACAATGCAATTGATTCAGGGGTTAGCCTATCATTCAGACCCTCGTAGGCTAACAGACGTGTTTAGAGGGTCACTTGAGGCAATTATCCTACATTTGGGAACATTACTCAAGCAATTGATTCAGGTTTGGGCCTTGGCAGACACTTACAAAGTGATTTTTAGACACTTACTATTTATAGTAAGTCAGGCAGACAGGGGTTTCTATTTCTGGCAGGGCACCTGGTTCAGTGATCAACTCAGTTTCGACCCTGTTTGATGATTTGATGAGCAAACAGTGATTATTGAGGCATTTGATAATTATTAAAAGTTTATTAATTTGACTTTATAATATAAAGTCACTTTAATGAAAAATTAAAGTAATTATTTAATGGCAAATTATAAAGTATTAATACTTTATAATAAAGAGGTAAATAATATTAAATGAGTATTTTATTACTCATCAAAAAGGGACGCCATTATTTAATTGTTTTGCCTATGTCAAAAAAGGGCGATTTAATTAATATTTTAAATGCTCATTACTTGCTTTTTGAGAAGGGGTCAACTTATTGAGAGGAGATATATATTTCACAAAGACAAATCGAACTCATTCATTGATGATTATTCTAATTTGTCTATTTTTCTCTCTGAGAGCACTAGGGTTTGTGAAACAAGGGTTTCTGCAAACATTGGATTTTGGAGAACGTTCTCTCTTTAGAATCAGACATACTGAGACTGTGAGATACCAATTGAAGCTTGTCAGTTGAGTGGCTTCATTCAGAAGTCATTACAGAGCTTACTGTGGAGTTCTTATTCAAAGTTTGGATCGATCTATCTTCCAGAAGGAGAATATTTTCATTGGCAGGCACAAACTTCAAGGCAGTACGGATTCTTTATTTGCTGGTATAAGCCATACTTATCATAGCTACAAGGCCGTACCATTCATATCAAGCAAGACGTCTTGAATTTTGGTCTTTTGCCTCCATTCTGGACGCCTAGGGTTTCTGGAGCTTTTGCATTAATTTTGGGGTCAGTAGATTGCTTCTTTCATTTGGCCGTACCCTCTTTGGCTTTCTTCAGGCGGCTACAAACTTATTCAAGTTCTTTTTTTATATTATGCATAAGAAGAGCAGAGAATACAAATCATAGTAGCAACGAGTTCAAAGCAGAACAGCTAAAATAATCCCCCCATTATATAATAGAAATCCCAAAGAAGCACAGCCCCAAGTGTGAAACACAGCCGCCCTAACTACCCAGATACATTTATCAAAAAAGGAGTCCCCTAAAGAGGAATATCCAGAGTCCAAGCACCACCGTGTATTATCCTGTAGCAGTTACAACATAAACAGAAATATACAAAAAACCATAATAGAATATATCACAGTATAGAGTTATAAGCACCAAAAATACACAAATAGGATATAATCATAAAGAGTAGTTTAGGATGCCTCTTGACCACCACTCGGAGCTACAAAAGTCTCTGCAGTAGCCAGACCCTCCTTAACCACTTGCCCTATATGCCCCAACTTTGCATCCTTCTTCCTCTGCTCATCAGCAAGGTCTTGCCGAAAAGCCTGAAGAATTTCCTTGAAAACCTCAATCCCTAGATGTCCCTCCGGCCATAACTGTCCATACCTGTCCTCCATAATACCAGTAGTAACCTAAGTGTTCTCCAAATAGCTCCAAAACTTATCTTTTGAAAGGGACACAGTAAAATAAACCTGCATAGCAATAGTGTAGAAAGTGAATCTCCTAAAAGACTCAGTAAGCAACCTCCTCTTTCCTTGAAAACAATCATCATTTCTAGCCTTCCAGATGAACCACAAAATGCTAGAAGAAAGACAAAACCAAAATAAAGCAGCAACTTTCCCCATCTTTATGTTATGGTTAAACAATTTTTTTACAAGGAGAGGATGTCCATCATTCCCCCATATATCTTGTTGATCACACAAAATTCTCCAAATTTCTTTTGCAAAGATACAGCCAAAAAAAATGTGATGAATTGTCTCAGGAACTTTACAGATGCTACACATGTCAATATCATCTTGTTTACTTTTGAATGAGAGTTTATGAATAATAAGAAGCCATCTGAAGCAAGCAATTTTAGCTTCAAGTTCTTCAAATAATAGCTTGCATTTTTACTTCCATGTTTGAATTTCGCAGTTGTAATTATTTTGGAAGATCAATAAATCATCTGGCATCAGATTTTAGGCTTATTTCTATCATATTTAGTCTTCTGGTATTTTATTATATTTTTCCAAGCATTTTCTTGCAAAATCGCATTATCTCTTTATTTGCAAAAAACCACAAAAAATCAAAAACAACAAAAAACAAACAAAAATTCGCATTCACCGTCAAAAGTCAGGGTTGAGAGACACCTAGTCTCTTACAGTGGTATCAGAGCATAGTTTTCCTGCCATCCTGTGCTTTTTCAGTTGCTTTTCAGTCAAATGTGTGCCTTTCCAATGCTTTTTCATGAGTAGAGACATTATATTCTACAGTAAGGGTAGAGGAACAGGCAGAATTGAGGATTGGACAAGTCCACCTATTCCTGAAGGTGAGACAATATCAGGGGTTCTGGGTATACACAGATCTAGTTCCAGCAGCAATGAGAATAGTGTCACCACACTCATGGCAAATCGCGAGATTCCTACAGAGTCTCGTAGGGATGCAGGGAAAAAACCGACCAAGGGTGAGATGTCTGAAGCAGAGCTCAAACGGAGACATGATAATATGGACATGATGTCTCAGCTGATGGGCACGATGAGGCAATATGTTCAACCTCAACAGCACTACATTTAGATAGGACAGTCTAGCAGGACTGCAAGCATAGACCAGCCACAGGTGTCAATACAACAGCAATCGTCACCTGTCATTCATAAGCGTAGGCCTGGACAACCTACCTTTATTACTAAGGAGTCACCACCGACTCCGGAGTCAGAGCAGCAGGGTCACCAGCCAGAGTTTCAACCAAAGAATGGTACATTACTGGCAGACATGACCAGATTCTTTGGAGAGTACTAGACATTGGCTCCTGAGATTAGGCAGTCGTCATTTCATGAGTTCATGGATGTGCATAGACCCAGGGGTGGAGGTAGATTTGAGTGCAAAGCTCCTCAGTACCAACCATCACCACAAGTGAACAAGGATCTTCAACATGCGGTGAGCAAGATTGTCTTGCCTTATTTTGATAGCTCGGATAAGAGTTCAACAAGGTCTTGGGTACAAAAGCTAGATAATTACCATCATTGAGACCTATGCAAGAGGACAAGGCCATTAAATTTGCCACACTACATCTTGATGGGTTAGCGCATGATTGGTGGCATCAAGGCATGTACACATTGGGTCATCACATGGTTACCACCTACTAGGAGTTCACAAACAGGCTCATAGAGCGTTTTGATAAGAAGGATCCAGAACTTTACTTTAGAGAGCTAGCTCAGCTCAGGCAGTCAAGTAGTTTGGATGCCTACATTGGTGAATTCCAGAGGGTTGCAGTCATGGTGACAGGTATCTCAGAGAGAAGACTTGTCATTCTTTTTATCGAGGGATTGTTTGAGCCGATGAGAGGTTGGGTCAAGGCATTTGATCCTCCTACTCTGGAGGAGGCAATGAGGAAGGCACGTAGTATGGAGCTTGCAACACCTCGCAGCAAGTTCTCTTCAGGCTCAACACCTTATTCGAGGCCTAACAGATCATTTGAGAGGAATAGAACATTTCACTGGAAGAAGGATCCACTTGATCCTAAGAAACGAAATGCACCACCAGTTGACAAGGAAACATTGAATGATTTACACAAGAAAAAGTTGTGTTTTTTGTGCAAGGCACCTTATGATGAGAAACATGTATGCCCTCTTCGTCCAAAGGTCAAAAATAATCAGATGGAGTGGTTTTGTGAAGGTGAAGAGCAATCTGATCTGTCAAACTAGCAAGCTGATTCAAAGCATTTAGATGATGAAAGGTCTGAAAATGATAGTGAAAATGAAGGAGGAAAGAAGTTACAGGAGGCACACTTGACTAGTCTTCAGAGAGATGGGTCTTTTAGGCTACATGGGCTCCTAGCAGGTCAGAAGGTGATTACTCTACTTGACACCGGTGCCACTCATAACTTTATAGATGCACGGTTAGTAGAGAGAAGAGGCATGCAGACAGAGGAGTTTGAGGGTATTCGAGTCAAGGTGGCTGATAGATACACCCTCAAATGTGATAGGAGAATAACAAATCTCCCGATGCGACTGAACTATGAGTTCAAGGCTGAATTCTACGTTGTTAATATGGGAGATACTGATGTGGTACTTGGGATGGCATGGCTTCACAATTTGGGTGAGTTCACACTCAATCTTCTAGACATGGAGATGAAGTTCAAGGTAAACGGGAAACCACATGTCATAAAGGCCATCAGAGATAGTAATTTGAGAGTGGTATCTTTTAGACAAATGGAGAGGCTCATTCGTCATGATATGGAAGATTGGGCTGCAGAGTGTATGTTGTTACCAGCACAGCAGGAGCAGCAGAAGGTTGAGTACCATCCTGACATTCAGATACTGAGGACTAAACACTCTCAAGTGTTTAGTGATATTCCACATGGCAGACCTCCAGATAGGGGCATCAAGCACATTATCGAGTTGGAGGAGGGCGCAAATCCCATTATGATCACACCATATAGACATCTGAAACACCTCAAGGATGAGATAGAGAAAACAATCAATGAGTTGTTGGCTATGGGGCATATCAGACCTAGCAAATCACCTTTTGCTTCATCGGTGGTATTGGTGAACAAAAAGGATGGATCACTTCAGATGTGTATAGATTACCGCTAGCTCAATAAGAGAACAATCAAGAACAGGTACCCTATACCCCGCATCGATGAGTTGATTGATGAGTTGCATGGTGCTGTCTTCTTCACGAAGATTGACTTGAGGTCTGGGTACCACCAAATTCGGATGAGGGAGCAGGACATAGAGAAAACCGCTTTCAGATGCCATTGCGGTCACTTCGAGTTCTTGGATATGCCTTTCGGTCTGACCAACGCACCTACTACCTTTCAGGCTACAATGATCAGAGTTTCCAGTTCTCAGCTACGGAGATATGTTGTAATGACCTATTCCTTGCGTAAATTTAAATTTTCCAATTCTCACTTTAATCATGTAAAGGTAACAAGTAACAAAGACAATACAATAAAATTGTTCCTTTCTTTATTGAAAAATACATACAAGTTACATTATGTTTCCACATGAATTTCATTTTACATTGCAAATATAAATCAGAGTTCAAAAGTAACACAGTTACTTACATAGCTCGTAAGCTTTTGCACAAATAGAAGTAAGAAGGTCCAAGAGTCCATCCTTTCAAATCTTGGTACATCGACCGCCTGCTATGGAGGAGAAACATCACTCGGGCGCTTTTCTGCCAACCACGGACTTATAATGCGGTCCCCCGCACACCTATCATTAGATAGATGGCCCTCCATTCAAAGAAGAGATTGGTAGGGTATCCTTTAACGATTACCAACTGAGCATAGTGTTGTGTCCTACACAACTAGAACCTTGCTATTTCACAATCTCGAACTAGTACTCGGATCACAATGAACTGACAATGTACTCTCAACTAACTCACGTCTATGTGGCAATCGTACGTTTCACTACTTTGGCCAAAGTATTCTCATTCAGTACTTCGAATGAAGGTCATCTATCATAAACACTACTCAGGGCCGATTTGACTTGAGGCTTCCTTACTCTATGCACAGGTTTTGTCCTTCAATGGGTAAATCCGTCACCCTAGACATCCTACAATCATACAAACCTACTAGAAATGAAACAGTCTACAAGTATCTTGTATCAATCCTCCTAATTAGGAAATCTTTATCCTAGGAGTACTTAGCTTATCTCAGTTATCCTAATAACTTAAGCTAATAGACTTTACTTGATTCTACCTTCATTTCGATCCTCGTAGATAATAAGTACATCTACGTATTCTCCATATAAAGAGATCATACACAACATGCAATAGTCATTCAAAATGCAAATAAATCCTTCCCTTTTATCTTTTTTCATTATTTCCCTTTAATGTAAGATAAGTAAACTAATCCGTTAAGCTCTTTACTCATATAATCCCTTTTTCACAATTCCCTTAATTATTGAATCTCTTACACATTTTCTCCATTAATGCATTGCTTTAAATATTCATCAAAATAGTTCTTCCTACTAGAGCAAATTGAAAGCAGCAACCATAAGATCAAAAAGGAAACAAAACTTCAATAAAAGTTATAAACTAGGAGGATTCATGCCTGATTTTAAAACTTCTTCCAGAATTGCTTTTCTAGACTTTTCTTCAAATAAGCTTCCAGAATTCCAACTAAAAATGGCTTCTTTGTGATAGTATTTCACTCTATAATGAACTCCTATATCCCTTCTCTCAAACGTGTTTCCACCACTAAATTCTTACTCCACTATAATTCACAAATACCTCACTCTGAGCTCAAAATGATATAATCACTGTAGCTGGTAAATGCCGGTAAAAATTCACTATATTTTTCAAACTCAGCAATACAGAAAATAC
>VDFB02120403.1:0-25321 GCA_007258455.2 Sequoia sempervirens | reverse complement strand
TTTTGTTTTTCGAAAATACGTGCCAAAATGCCGAAAAACACAAAAATAAAAATCCACAGTCCGGTTTTGAGCTAACCTGGCGGGGTACCGCGCAATGGGTGAAAAATATCTGTCTCTCGTCCGCCCGGTGAATGACGTCACTGTCGTACTCCGACATGATGTCCGCTCTCGCTCGCCTCCTCGTCTCTCTCTCCTCTTTCTCCACTTGCCAGCTGTCACAATGGGCCCAAGATAAGTCCCCAATTACCTTTTATCCCCCTTTTCTTTTTTCCACCACATGGCCTTTTTTTCTTTTTTTTAACCAAAAATCACCTCAATTAATTCATCCAAGCTCTTTTTTCTAGGGGCCGCCATTTGCACACCGTATGTCCGATTGACTCCGTTCAAGCGCCGTTCTTCTCATTTTTCCATGCTCTTTCCAACAACACGTACCACTCTATACTTTCGAGAAGTTGACCGGGGCTCCTTTTTCCTCCCCCGTCCCCCTTCTCGAGGGGGCATACCATACCATTTCCTCCTAATCCATTGCTCTCGCACTACCTTTTCTTGACCGGGGCATCCTCTCCGCTGTCCCTTCGTCCAGGGCGTTTCATACATTCATGTCAGCATCTTTTCCGGTCTCTCCTCTACAGAGTCATCATTCAGATATGTTTTTTCTTCAAACCCTATTATTTCTAATAGTCTTTCGAAGAGGGGAAAAATGTAGACGTCCAATTTTGATCACTTCCATATGATCAAATGCGTCTCCTTGATTCATCCGGTTGCTCATCCCCTCTGTCAATATTAATTAAGCCAGTTGTTTAATTAATACCCTGCATCTCGCACGAAGGTCCTAAAGTATTTAATTTGATACTTTACCCCTTTTCCTCCTCTAAATTAAATAAATATCCCCTTTTATTTAATTTAGTCATATTCCCCTTTGAATTAAAATGCATTTTTAATTCATCTTTTCTCTCTCATGGTCACATCCTCCAACTTTTGCAAGTTGGTCCCTAATCCATTTTATTTACTTCATCTTCTTCTAATTAACTAGGGTTAGCATGTGCACACCTTTAATCATCATTAAGGTCACATCCTCCATAATTTCCCACTTGCCTCTAATCAGTCATTAGCCTATCTAACTGGGTACTTGCACAACCTTAATCATTTGATTAGCCTAACCAAATCCTCATCCTATTTATGGCACATGTCCTTGAGTCAACCTTATTAAAGGCTTTCTCCTTTTGGACAAGGCATCCCCCTTCCCCATGTGAATTTTTAATTCACCTTTTAATCCCCCAAGGCACCTAAAAGGAATTTTTAATTCCTTCACTTCTCCCCACATGTCCTCTATTCATTCTTTATTCTTTCTCTCATCCCCATGAGAATATTTGAGGAATTTTTAATTCCTCACATGTCCTCTCACCCACATGGGGACAAAGACCTCCTTTATGAGGAGATCTTGTCCAATCCCAAGGTACTTTGTACCCTTCTCCATGCCATGTCCTTTTCCTTCCACCTCATGTCCACTTCACCTTTTAGGGCTTTCTCACATGCCACATGTCAAGATGTGAGGGCTTGTGAGTTCTCAAATCACCTTAGCCCTACATCTTGGTATTTGGTGGATCAATCTCAACCGTCCATTTCCCCTAGGATTTCCCAAAAATCCTATAAATACCCCCTCTTTTCTCTCATTTTAGGGAGATCATTTTGTGTAGCCAAACTCTTGCAGTTTTACTTCTCAATCCAGACTTAGCTATTTTCATGTTTCCAAGCATCATTTGCATCTCACATCATACATCTTGTGCCATCTAAGGAGCATACACATCCAAGATCGAAGGGCCAACCAAAGGATCGACTCAACGCAAGGTATAAAGTTCCATTTCGTGGCTTTGTCTTGTTTTGTTTCCAACTTAGGCTAATCTCGAAGTGTAGGTTGTTTTAGTGGTTTATTTGTGCTCTTTAACTTGTTGCTTATTTTCTAACCACCTAATTCGACCTATCACACTCAACATAGCTAACTATCTCGGTCATAGGTAGAGTTCTGACTTCACTTTCCAAAGAGAGAAGGGCACTCATGGGTAATACTAAGGGAAAAGCATTCATCATGGAAAAATAGGCCCTTAAGTGGCAAAAAATTAGAAAATCGTGAGTTAGGAAACTTGATGTGTAAATTCTCCTGAATAAGTTATCTATATATTCTTTAAAAATATGTAAACAATAATAGAATCTATAGAAAATTGAATGTAGTTTCTAAACTACCAGGTTTTTTAAAAAAATCTATATGAAAATTTGAAATTTCAATGCAATAGTAATTTAAATTTCAAGGAAAAAAATAAGAAGTAGGTGTCTATCCCACCACCCTAACCACAATAAAATGATAATATTATTTTTTATAATATTTTAGATATAAGTAGAGGACCAATATTGTGATGCATAATTTTTTGTTATTTTTTCCAAGTAGATAATTAATTATGAATTTTTATTACAAATTTTAAAAAATATAAAAACTCGTATGTCTCACCACCTTAATCTTGGTCAAAACTTCATGAAATTTATTTTTCTTTTTAATCCGGTAGCGAAGCATAGGATATGACACATGTTTTGGATTCAAAAAATGTGATACCGTTTCAAAGCTATAAATTTTTTTCAATCAGTATATCAATCAAGACTTTAGTCATAATTTGAATAGAAAATGAATAATAATTACTTATTAAATTCAAATTAAAGCATACTTTATATTGGTGGAAAGTTGAGAATCTCCTTTAAAAAAAATTGTTTCAACAATTTTGGGTAAAAAAAATTTTGTCAGCCACATACCCATCATATTGCCACTTTTTGGCCCATCATGATCCTGCACATACCCTCATTGAAAAATATTTTCCTTTCTCTTGGATTGTTGTTTGTTTGTTTTATACTGGACTGGAACATGTCATGAGGAGATGTGTGAGAGAAGATGAGACATATGACATTTTGCATGGATGCCACAATGAACCATGTGGAGGACATTTTGCATCCAAGAGGACAACAATGAAGATTTTGAAGACATGCTATTACTGGACAACACTCCACAAGGATACAAGAAGGTATACAAGAAAATGTGACAAATGCCAAAGAATGGGCAAGCCAACCAAATCTGATGAGATGACACTTTATCCTCAAGTAGCAATCACTCCCTTTGACAAGTGGGGATTGGATTTTGTAGGACCCATTGACCTTCCATCAAATGGTAAGTCTTATATCTTGGTATGGATTAATTATGTAACAAATTGGGTAGAAGTTAAGGCCATGAAACATGCAAGAGATAATGAGGTTGCATAATTTTTTTATGAGGATATTTTTCACAAGATATGGAGTTCCAAGAGAGATAGTGATTGATCAAGGGGCTCGATTCACATACACCCTTGTTGCAACACTAGTCAATGAGTACAACATAAGGCACAAAAATTCTACTCCTTATCACCCTCAGGCTAATGGCCAAGTTGAGGTGATCAACATAGAAATTGAAGCTATTATAACCAAGACAATAGCTATCCACATAAAGGATTGGGAAAATAGATTACCAAAAGTTGTTTGGCCTGTAGAAATACTTGGAAAACAACTACAAGCTCCACTCCATTTGAGTTGTATGGAAAGACAACTATGATGCCCATTGAATTTGAACACAAGACTCTTAGGACTATAATAAATTTTGGGATGGATATCTCAGAGGTACAGAGAGAAAGAATCATGTAGCTAAATACTTTGGATGAGATGAGAAGAGAAACCCTACATCACACAGAGGTAGTGCAGAATTAGAGAATCAAGTGGCATGAAAAATTCATCAAGGACAAGAAATTCCAACCAACAGATTGGGTCCTGCTTTATGATTCAAGCAATTAGGACAATGTAGGAAAATTGCAAACAAGGTGGCTAGGATCATATGAGGTTGCTAAAGTATTCCCTAATGGTGCAGTACAACTCATTACTATTGACCCAGTCAGATTTAAGTTGCTTGTCAATGGTCACTACCTCAGATTGTATCACAAGTGAACTTCCAAAGAGTTCCTACAAAAATTCACTCACCATGTAGCATTTGTGCTTCCTGCAGCCAAAGGAAGTGGGTGTAGTGTCCCTCCTAGATAATTAAGGTATGTACTTATCATAATAAAGACTTCCACTTTCCTGGGAGTCCATTTCTCCACCCATCCATTTCAACATTTCTCTCTTTCATCACTTCACTCCACCTCATTCCACCTCATCTTCATTAATTGCTCAACTTATTTCCTAAAAAGGTGAACGGTACTTTCTCCATGATCTTTGCAAAAAATCCTCCACAAATTTAGGTATGTGTGCATTAATTTCTATATCTTAATTGTCTTTAAGTGAATTCCTTTAATTGTTGTATGTTAGTATGGACGTTCACCATAGCATGCCAATATTCCCTACCCTATCAAATCATCATTTTGCATGTGTGGACGCATGCCCAAATTTAGGTTGGGGGGAAGGAAAAAGATGTAAATATTTTTCCATGTCAGTCCATGTTGGTCTACATCAGCAAAATTTAAATTGAGCCGATTTGAAATATGAGTGAGAGGATGGCTCACATGTGTGAAGTGACACCAACTGCTGCCATCATTTCTCTTCATTATAGATTTCCTTTATTACTCCTTCCTTGCCATTATTGACCCTGTCATATCTCAAGTTACATTGCAAACAAAAAGCAAGTTAAAAAAGGGAAAAATCCAGTCGACATTGGCATTGGAAAGTTAGCAAGTATTGTAGGAAGGTGAATTTTATTTTCAGAAAAAAGTGCAGGAAGGAAACTACAGAGTGTTTGTTTGATTGCAAACAATGGGAGGTGGGCTAATTTAGAATGAACCCATGGTGCATGATGTATTACTGTAGGATGCACCCTACCTGGTCAAATTTAGAAACTGTAAGTGGATTGACTAATTCCTGAAGTTGGATGATTTCAATGAAGACATTGCACTAGAGTTTGCCTAGACATTTTCTGGAGGAAAGGCCATGCTAAAAGGGCTAGAGGTCATAGCAACTAAAGAAAGAATTTTAGAGGTTACAGGATTACCTACTGATGGTGAAAATTACCCTGCTTCTAGAGATGCCAGATCGACTAGGGCTGAATTTAAAAAGTCAAATGACCCTCCATTGAGCATAGATAAATAGGGTGCAAAGAGAATGTCTCTGCCCAAGCCATGGAAGTAGATAGTTGTTTATGTCATAAAATGTACATCACCTATGACGGTCACCGGTCGAATTTGCATTCCATGCACTTCAAGCTTGTTAATTGTAGAACTTTAAATCTGCATTAGCTCAAAAGCAAAATCCCTTAGCATTGTTAGTAAACCAAAGCAAACAAAAGATTCCCTATAAGATTCATCTAATCACAAGAATAATGCAAAAGAAGCAAGAAAAACATAGAAAAACATCATTCTAATAATCAAACTAGCATCTTATAGTGGATTTGTGCTATTGTAGAAAATAGCCCTTTCCCAATCCTTGATTAAGCTCCATGATAAAAATGATTTGAATATGATATGGAATGCTAAGATATGGAGTGGACAAAATCAGTTATCCATTAAAGAGAGTGACCTTGCATGATATTGTAGATGAGATACAAAGATTGTGGAGGATTTGATGAAGAAAGAAGCCTTTGATTTATAGATTTTCTTGATGAGAGATTGGCCAAATGAGAGATTGGCCAATGACAAGAGGCCACTTGTCATCATGTGAGTAGTTGATGCATGTGAAAGATTTAGGAAATGTGCCCATGAGAGGGAGATTCAAATTTGAATTTGAAAGTTAATGCTTAGTTTGACTTGTGCAAGGGACATGTAAGAGACATTAATTTCTTTGTTGGATGTACATGTCCACTTGATTTTAAATTCAAACTTGAGGGAAGATGCCATGTTGAGTGAAAATGTTGATTTTAATAAATCAATAAATGGATTTATTTGTGCAAGTGGGAATATCTAGAGGGATGTGATAGGTAGCTAGGTAAGTTTGTCAAGATTAGCTTAGCTTAATGATGATTAGATGATTTTGACTTATTTGATTTAAATACTTTGATTTATTTAAATCAAAAGGGATGGGAAATGACTTTTGAGATTTTAATTAAATAAAGTTTGATTTATTTAATTAAAGGATGATGTGAGCCTTTGATTTATTTAAATGGATAGCCTTAGGACTAAAGACTTGATTTACTTGATGAATGGATTTGTTGTGTTTGATTTATTTAATGAGTGGATGAATGTGAATTGGGTGCACGATGTTAATTTAACGTGTCTACATTAATCATATGAGGCACAAAAGGAGCATGAATGTGCTAAATATGTTATACAACCTTCTCTCAATCATGGCGGCTGAGACCCAAAAAGGTAGGGACAATTCTATTTCCCACCATTGTCTGATTAAATTGCTAGTTGAGAAGTCTCTCCATGATGTATCTAGAATGACATGGAAACAATTCATAAAAATTGATCAAATCAGACCTGAGCATTGGCAACCTAGGGTTTTACCTCAACCCCATAGGTCTAGTAGGAGATTGAGCATGATTTAAGCCACTCTTGGTGTTTCCACCTCTAGCACAGGCCCAAGTGTAAACCCTCATGTAGTAGAAGAAACCATAGAAATTAGCTCTTCTGGGAGAGAGCACTCAGATAAAGAAAGTTCTTCCCCTAACTCAGATGATGGTGTTCCACTTGGCATTCTAATGAAAACTAGGGAACATAAG
Source organism: Sequoia sempervirens (assembly GCA_007258455.2). Lineage (NCBI taxonomy): Eukaryota > Viridiplantae > Streptophyta > Pinopsida > Cupressales > Cupressaceae > Sequoia > Sequoia sempervirens. The sequence goes on along the minus strand of VDFB02120403.1, from coordinate 18,609 downwards.
AGGGAAGTAGAAATGTGAAAAGGAAAGGCCAAAAGGCAGCCGACAGAAAAAGAGGTTCCAAGCTCTAAGAAGAGAAAGGTTGACACTGTTCATCCTATAGCCAAAGAAAAACATGAGAGCCCTCTTAGGAAAGTAAGACCAGCTAGGCCAGGCTTAGGTATGCCTCCAAAGGAAAGCCATAAGTCTAGAGAAATATCATAAGGGGACATAGAAACTCCAATGGGGCAAGAGAATGTTAAGGAGGAAGATATATTTAAGGCAACATCAGACATAACATTGGTTGATCTTGCCAATATTGCAGAACAAGTTGAAAATCAGGAGTATGAGGAAAATTAGGACTTCCTACAGCAAGAGGTCCTGCAGCAAAAGCTAGAACAAGAACATGAGTAGGAGTCCTTGCAACAACAACCCAAAATGGGAGAACAATTAGTACCCCTTCAACCAGAATTGATGGGACAACCTAAATCCTTGTAGTTAGCATTAGTGCCAAAAAATATGCTGGTAGGAATACATAACCCCCTAATTTTTCAATACACAAGGCTACAATGCATTTATGGAAAGAGATGCAAAGAAGAGAAGAGGAATGGAAGGATGAAATACACAAATTGAAGAAGGAAATTCAAAATAGAGATGAGGAAATTGAAGATAAAGATGTAGAAATTGCCACCTTGAAGAAGGTGGTGGATGATATGGTAGCCTTGGTACCATAGATTTTGGAATGTAGGACCCCTCCAAGGGTCTATCCTCTATATTTGAAGGAGAAATATCTCTCTTTTAGACTGGAAAGAATTGTCTCAAGTTTGAACCCTTCTATTGAGACCCCTGTTGAATTTTTCAATGCTTATCGAATTGCTTTACCTAAAATGAAGAATTAATTGCGTGAGTTTTATTTGCATAATTATGTTGTAACTCAAGACCATGATTGGAATCTGTTGTTGTATGTTAGGGATGTCCAATTAAGGGAAATTATGTCTTGGGTGCAAAATGAGATTAGTTGTGGACATCAATATGGGGCTTATAAGCAATTGGATTCTAACATCCCTCTGCCCATTAGGGTTGAATCAAGGAATCTAGGGGACATTTTCAGGGAATGGCATAGAATGCTTTTCAGACCTAGCTATGGTAATAGGATTATTCCTTGGATAGAAGCAGTTTATAGTGAATATGAGGCAAAGGAAAAAACAAAAGAGGAAACCATGAAGAGATACCTTTCACAAAGATGGAACAACTTAACTGATGATCTCAAGCAAGTTGAACCTCATTCCATCCAAAACTATGCAAAGCTCTTAAAGGGATTGACAAATATATTCACATTGGAAGGACAAAGGGGTGATTTTGGCTTCCCATGACTTTTCAGCCACCCATCCTAATGTGGCCTGTACCAAACTTTAGGTTCTACCAATATGATATTGCTGTAGAGAAATAAAGATGGAGTAGATTGGACAGATTGGGAGGATTCTACTGGGATCCTGATTCATGCACAACACACTCTAATGTGGGATAGTTGTCAGTTGCAAATTTTTGAGCATTGACCAAGCAAAAGAACAACCCTTCCCTTGTGGGAAGACCGACAAGACCTTAGGTTGGGGGAAGTGATGAGTCTAGTTTATGGTCTCATTTTTGGGTAGAATTTGTGATCTAGTTGTTGAATTTATCATGGAATTTGACATTAAGTGTTGATTCTTTTATGATATTTTCCTCAAACTATAGACATTGGGCTTAATCTTATTTATGTAAACCTTTAATGATAAATGGCATGTTAAATGGAATGTCTATATTAATTTTGCATGTGGTTAATGAATGCACCTTAAGGTGGTTACATATATGCAATTATTGTGCATACTAATATTGCCATGTAGATTTAATTTTAGGATGCTAAATTGAGGAAGGCACCACCAGATGGGCATGCACTATAACGTCTAGTAAGGGAATCATTGAAAGGTCAAAGGAGGTTGATGATAGGAGATTCCTTATGCAAATAAAATGTAACCACCTTGTAGTGGTCATTATTGATGTTGAGAAAACATGCGCATTATTGCAACACTAAATCTATGGTTGGACATGCATATCTGACCGAATTCCATGCATGCATAACCACCACCCCACTTTCTCTATTTTCCATAAATGGCGTCCTCCCAATTCATGGAGTTGATTTCCTTGTTTAGTTGATAGTATAAATAAATATTTGATGCTCCTTCTCTGAAGGTTGCACGATTTGATATTGTAATTACATTCTTGAGTTTTCAATAATCCAAATATATTACTCTTTTGTACTCATGATTTACAGTGAATAAAATATAGTTCTAAGTTTGAGCATATGAGTTCTCATTAGTTTTACAGGATCCTTATCCAAGGGGGCCCACTTTCTAAGTAATTCATCCTTTATTTTAGTATTACTTGATGTTTAGTAATTAGTTAAAAATCTAGCACCGATTGTTCCTATAGCCACTAGAATTCCATTTTGTGATTGTTCCTGTAGCCAAAGTAGACAGAGTAGTGCCCTATTTGTTGCTTAGATTTTCATTTCTATCATGCATTCTAGCTTGGTGTAATTGTTGATTGATGGTTAGCATTCATGATATTCCTTTCTAATAAATTTACTTTCATCATTGTTTATTTCTTAGTTGTAGAAAAAAAATCACTACTTTGGGTTCCTAGTGCTCATACTATGCTAACCCATTTCAAGTTCACATCCCTAGGTTGACAAGTTAAATGCACCTTCATGATGATTGAAATAGCTATTCTAGTTAGATGCCCAATCTCTTAATCACGACTATGAAGACCTACTTGTTGAATCATTGTAGGAGTCAGAAACCTATCACACCTCCTAGAATAAAAAAGGTGTACAAAGTCAAAGAGAAAGTGGTCAAACAACCTCCTTTGGTTCCTTCTGTTTTTCCTCTTAGGGAAGAAAAGAAACCTATGGTTGATCAACCTGCTCCTACACAAATGCAACTTGAAAAAAAAATTAAAAGAAATAAAGGCACTAGAGAGTGTAGGTGTAAACGTCGTGCCCTTGCTCATTGGTTACATGAAGAATTAAACAAATAAAATCAAGATCCATACTTGACTGAAGCAATGCATGATGAGTCTACCCCTACCCTAAGACAAAACAATCTGATGATACACCAACCAAAAGAAGAGCTGAAATATTCCATGGAAATTAACATTCGACCTCCTACTGTGATTAACTTGGATGGCAATGATGAGGTTGCTAAAATACACGAAGAGGTGCATAAGGAATTGAATACATTGTTTTCCTCTTCCATGAGCTTAAACGAAAATTCTCCTAAAAAGAGTGTTGATCCTGGTACTTCTCCTAGTTTGGTATACAATGAACATGATTGGAGGAAGATAACCTACTTTAGGTTGACTCTCCCGTTCCTTACTAGTCTTTTGCATTATTTATTTTTCATTTTTTTTTGTGTGATTGCATGTGTGTGATGTGATACCCTATGATGTTCTATTTAGTGCTCTCTCTCTTTGTGACATTCCTCTATTTGTACCTTCATTCTTCTCTATGTCATAAATCTTTTACTTTTTGCTTTGTATCTTTTTCATTTTTCTTTTGATTTCCTTTTAAGGATACATAAGGTGTGGAGACATTCATGTCTCTTCCATGTTGACCCAAACGGATTTTTCTTTTTACTTTTATTTTTCTTATGTTTTCCTTTTAGGGATGATGGAAGGTGTTGATACATTCATGTCTCTTCCATGTTGACCTAAAATATTTTCCTTTTCTTTTCTTTATTTCTTTTCATTTGTCCTGCTTTTTTCCTTTTGGGGATGATGCAAGGCATCAACACATTCATGTCTCTTCCATGTTGACTTGAAAGGTTTTCCTTTTTTTTTCACTCTCTTTGTTTCATTCTTCCAATTCTATGTGTATTTAGGGAATGGTGACAGTTCTGATCTCTCTAAAAATATTGCATCAAGAACATACTAACCCCAAATCCATAGATCCTTTATATGTTAGGTGTTTTCATTTTGGGGGCAACCCCTCTCTTTTCCTTTTCTCTTACATAACGCAACTTTACATGGAAACATATGACTTGGCATAGGGATTTCCAAGTTGGCTCTTATGTTTCCTTTATTGTTTGCATTTATCAGTTGCTACTTTAAATTAATTGCTCACATCATGGTGTTTAGCAATTTCTTTAAAGTGGGGGCATACATTAGCATTATCCTTTTGCATTTTTCTTTTCATGGTTCATGGTGTAGTTTCCTTATTTCATAAGATGCATTTTTTGCTTAGTGGATGACATTGGGTGTGATATCCTTCAAGACTATGATCTCTCTTAGCATATTATATTCCTCTTAGTGGCTTGATGGGACACACTGCATCCCCTAAGTTGTGAATCTTCTATTCTTTGATTGGTCCTCTTTTGGAGACATTAGACACAACGTTACCTAAGTTAAAGACCTCGTATGAACTATGCAAGAATCCTTTGAGTGTTACTTATTTTCCATTTGCATTTATATGGCCACCTTACATAACACAACTTGCATGATTGTAGAGCCATCCTATTTGTTCATGAGCTCTAAGCATATGAAGTTTTTCTTGCCTCATGAAGCTCGAAAACATTATTTTTGTGACATCTTATTAAAGTTATCAGGAAGTATAACTTTGGTATGGTTTGAGTGGGAAGCCTGACTGAGGCATGACTTTACTCATAGCCACACACATGTGTGTGTGAGTGCATACCAACCATGAGTGTATGTTTCTCACCTTCTTGGACTTTTCACCCAACAGACAACCAAGAGTTATGTTGCCATAGAGTGAGTATGCATTTTTTGGACAAACAACCTAGATCTAATCCACATTGCAATGGACAAAGGGTTGAAGCTTGATCTGACTCTCTTTTATCCTTTTACCTTTTATTTCTTTCATTTTTGATAGTGTATTCTTGTTCTTTGTTGTTTCTTTTTATATCATTCTCATGTGTGTTCTTTTTTTCCTATGTTGGTTTGTCATGGGATCTTGATATTAGGGGTTTGATAACCCCTCTTGATCCTTGTTGTCTCATCTTACTGGCATTGGTACACTTGGACTCCTCTTTATGCATGTTTGTGTAAGTTAGTGTGAGTTTGAAGCAAGTTCATCCTCTCACTAAAGAGGGGGCTAAATGTAGTCATGGAAAAACTATCCCTTCTACTTCTCCTAGCTTGTTTGGGCCTTCCTTATGAGTTAGGCTTAATGTTTGCTTAATTTAGTGTTGTAATGTGGTTGACACATTCACATTAGGTCTTGGGCCCTTGTGAACTAATAAATTTAAATGGTACCTTGCTAAAGTGTTGTGAAGTGTTGTAACACACTTTCACACTTTTCTAAGATTTTATTAATTAATTGAACCCAATGAACCTCTTTTTAATCAAAATAAACCTTAATATTTCTTTATTTTTAAGCGTTGTAGAGTGTTGTAACACACTTTAACAATTTTCTAGGATTTTCATTAATAATTGGGCTTTCTTGTGCTTTAATTGGCCCTATTTTGCATCCACAAGCCTCATTTATTGTATATTTTCAAGGATAATACTGACACCAATCATAAGCCAATCATAATTCAAGAATTTCAGGTTTGAATGGCCTAAATTTAGTGATATGGGACTCATTCTCCACCTTGGGAAAATAGGTCTCACCTAGATCTTTTTGTTTTGAACTTGGTTTTACACATTTCTAAGTATTTTTAAAAATGGCCACAAAAATTAAACCTGGTGGGACTCATTCATCACCTTGGGTGAATGAGTCCTGTGTGGCCCAAAATCAAAATTAATTCAATTTTTTGGTGGGATAGTATTCTCCTAGATTTGATGTCAGCTTGCAGTGTTGTAATTTCAGGAATTTTTGCATAATTGAGTATAAATACAAGGTTATTTCACTCAAGTTATTTCACCTAGCAATATAACAAGAAATCAAGTGTTCACAAGCATTCACAAGAGCATTCAAGAGAATTCAAGGGTAGATTATCAAGAATTTTAGAGCACTCTTGAAGCATCAATTATCATGTCAAAGACTTCATGCATCATGTTTGTTATTGTGCTAACAATTGTGATGTAGGGTTTATGATTTAAGCAAGTGTTTCATTCAAGATCAACATCATTCAAGCAAGAATCAAGAGCTACATCCATTGTAGCCATCTCAAGTATATTTGTAGCACTTTATTGCAAGGTTTTGGTCTAGATTGTAGATTTCCTAAAGAGAAAGATTGGAAAAAAGTTATCAAGAGCTCAAAGTTGTCAAAGTTGTCATCAAGCCCTGGAGAAGACCTATAGATTGCAAATCAGGGTTTTGGATCCAAAAATCAATCAAGAAGGACATAGTAGATAGAGAACAGTATGATCAACCTTTGAAGTTTCAAAAAATCCCAACTAAACTAATTCACCACTTCTAGCAAATGAGTCCCAATTCTAGTCAAATTTCAGGTTTTTGCAGATTCAAATACCCATTTGGTAGATTCATGTTCCTACACAATTTTCTATAATATAGACTGATTCACCCAACTTGGTGAATGAGTCCTAGTCAGCATTAAAGTTATATTTTCTAGTTTTCCATAACTCTATCCAACCATTTCAAGATTTCTAGATGCACACCTTCTTTTCTGTAGTTTTTTGTTTCATTTCATTCACTTTTATAAGCCATTTAGTGTTACTTTGCATTCAATTAGGGTTTATTGTTGCATCTTGCATTTCGTTATCTTTTCCAAGTCTAAACTTGGTGGTGAAACCCCTTATTAGTCTACTTTCAGCCCCTAGGAAATCCATATTGCAAGATCTATTTCTCTTTTTCATTGAGATCTCTAGGGTTATCCTTGAATGGAAAAGGTCAAAAGTGGGTGTGATAGCACTTAACATTAATTATTATTCCCACCACCCATTTTCAGAGGTTCCATTTTGATTAATAGATGCAAGCACCTCCAATTGTCTTCCCTCCTACTCTATGGTCTCTCCCCCATTTTGGTTCTCACCCGATTTTGTTTTGAATTCCTATTGTCTAGCCATCTCGACCCTGGGCCTAGTGCTCTATCATCTTGGCTCTGGGCTATGGGATTCCATGGCATCACTACTCCCAAATTCTTCTTCTTTGTTTTTTTTTTCCCTACCTTCTCCCCCACGACTTCCCCTCTTTGCCTTCCAATTCCTTTCATCTTGATTTTATGTGTTTCTTCCCTTTAATCCCTTCTATTATGGAAAGAAAGTGTGAGGATTCTATGTTCAAATCCCTTGGCCCAAGCCTCTCATCTTCATCTACTATAAATGAGGACTTTGATGTGGCTGGTGAGGATTTGATGGATTCTAATGCAATCAAGAAAAGGGAACCTTATCAAGCTACCCAATCTTTCTACCAAACCACTTTGAATTTAATCTCATACAAAATATTATTACCAAGAAATGTAAATTTTCACAAACTAATTCAATTACAATTTTATTAATAAATTATGACTTTTGGTTACAACATAATAGATTACAATTTTAAATCATTTGTTTGTATTTCTAGCTACAATGGAATCCCAATGCTCCTACACAATAAAATATGAATTTTCTTTCCTCTAATTTCAACACCCCCTTCCATGCACTTACAACAAAAAAATAATTTTGATTTTTCTCATTTCCACACCCCTTCACTGCTAGTCAAGAACATGGAAACTAGTTTTAATTTTATTTTTAATCTACTTCTAGAAAACTCTACACCTCCCTCTCCAATTCCTTTTAATTTTCCTAGAATGTCAAAATAATTCCATGAAGAATCTATTTCTTTCTTTTTCCAAATTGATATTTTAAAAAAATTCCTTCTATTTTTTCAAATATGATGTCTCCTTGCCTGAAAATTTTGGAAAAGAATTATAAATTACAAATATTAAACAATTCAATTGTTGGACATGTGAACTTGAATAATGCATGAGAGAATTAAATTTGGATTTCCTCTATTTTGTTTGGAAACTCACTTGACATTTTGGTAATTTGTGACAATAATTTCATTAAAATTTCATGCTTGAAAAAACCAAAATTTCACACAACACAAAAAAAAAAAATTAACGAAAACCAAAAATGAGATAAAATATGTTTTTGGGTTGATGTGGATTTCCTTTGGACCTAGATGCTCCTACATCAGACATGCCGAGTAAGAAAATTTGTGAGCTTGGGCTCACAAAATGGAGTTGAGTAGTAGAACTACCATTCCAAGTTGCAAACAACTTTCAACACACTCCTATGATGTGATTAGTACCTTGCACAATTTTATTTTATTTTTCATTTTCCAACATTTGGATTGAAAATTTTCCATACTCCTTCCTCAAATCTTCTCTTTATTTTTATTTCCTTTCATATAATTTCTTCCACCATAATCCAAGCTTCTTCTCCAATTGTGACTTCCTCTTATTATTATTATTTTATTGTGGTATTCAATCCACCATGAACCATCCACCTCCATAAAATTTCATTCTCATCTTCCTCCTTTGTGGGAATTAACCAACCACAATGTTGGGATTTAGTGTTCACATAGGTGTTAGGAATATTAGGATGTATAACATAATAAGTTGATAGGTTTGTTATGGGTGTTGGGAATATAATACCATTCCCATAGGTTATTTGTTATTTGGTTGTGATTTATTTGCTTGTGTGTATTATGAGTTGTTAAAAAAACTCATATCTTTAGCTAGTAGTTATAGGGAGCTTCCTAAAATGTAGGAAATATAAATCTTATATATATGTAAATGTATTGAATGAATATGAGGAATGGAAGCACGATATTATTTGTGTAAAAAATTTGAATGCTTCTATTATTCTACCCAAAATATTTTTGTACCCATATTTCTTATATGGTATCAGAGCATTAATGACCCATGTTCCTATGAAGTGTTTTTAAAAATAATGGAATTCCTGACATCGTGGGAGTTTGTTGCATTGAAATGCTTGTTTGGATGTTGAAATGGCATGAGAGTGTAAAGGAAGCTAAGGTAGAGGCTTCTTCTGTGAGGAGGTTGCCACTCCTAGGTCTTAATCTTCTGCCTCCTAAAGTATATTGGTAATGTTCCTCAAATTCTACTAATAAACTCAATGTTGAGCAAACAATATTAATAATTTTTGTGAGTGAAGTGATCAAAAAACTAACTGGAAAGGATTCCAAAGGACATACAACTAGAGAAGGATTAAAGATCCTTTAAACTGCATAAAATTGGTAGGCCGAGGAAAAGAGAAATCCAAGTCAAAGAATATGAAAATATGGCAATCATGTGTATCATGCTTCCTTGCCGACAATCTTAACATGCCTAATCCACAAACATAGATCGATGTTTTGGATGCCAATTGGTTTCAAAGACACCCAAATGGGAGTGATGAGGTTAGTTTGACACTAGATATTTTAGCAGATTTGTAGTTATTGTTTATATGAAACACAAAGTAGGTGTTTGTCTTTGTGACAACAAATAATTCATTGAGTCGAGTTGTTTTTATATTCTATCATAGTCAAGTTGTGGGTAAAAGCCCAAATTTATGTCACACTTTCATCCAACTTATCAACACAACTGAATTTAAGTATTTCTAACTAAAAATCAATTTTGGTCAAACATATGATCTAGTAAGATTCATTCTAGCTAAGTTAGATACTTCCACAATTTTTTCAGCTAAAATTGTTGGCTAAAAATATATGGAGCACCACTTTGAGTCCAATTTAACAAAAAAAAAATATTTGAAAATTTTGAAGTTTCAATAATTCCTACTAATGTAAATATATATATTTTTAAATATAAAAATACCCTTTTGTAGATCAATAAGTGTAGTTTTCAAGAATATATATTTTTTAATAGTTTAATTATTATTTATATTTTATTTTTTATTTTTACTAAAAGTAGGTTATCAACAAAAAATATTAGGTTGATTACCATGCCAAGGAAAAAAACTAAAACTTATTAAAAAAATAAAAAAAAATATGATGCATTAGATAAAAGAATCTATTTCAAGATGGTATAGTTTTTTCCAGTTTAGATAAATATTTAATATGAAAGTTGATGTCTGATGGAAACAACTATTTTTTTATTCATGCACATTTTAATATTTATTTAAAAATGTATATTTATCAAAATTGGAAAAAAATATATCCATGCACTAAAGTTTCAAGTTATAAATACACAAAAGAAAATTGAAAGAAAAAATAAAATTTACTTTAAAAAGTTTGATGTCTCATGCAACTTCATTTTTTAGCATTTTATTAGCAACTAAATTATGTTGTTAATTTATTAAAAGGTAGTTTAAAATATTTAAAAAAAATATATACAAACATAAAATATACTAAAAAATACATATTTTACTAGTTTACATCATTTCAAAATTCAAAACATATATGACACTTTTTAGTGATTCAAGTTTAAAATTTGGATCAGTGTTGGTCATTTCCTTTATAATGTGTGACACAAATTTGTGCTTTTACTCTTGTATTTTTATTTAGACTACGGTCCTTTGTAATATCAAATTTTAAAAGTGTCAAAAAGTAATATAATTTATAGTAGTGTTAGTCAAGGTGCATTATTAGTGGAAACCAACACCCTTGGCATTGATATTATTAAGTGGGGGGATATATCCTTTCTTCACAACTAATGAAATGAGTATTAAAAGATAAATTTTCTAACTAAGTAGCAAAATCACTAGCGGATGGAGTCATAAGAGGCTAGAGGATACTCAACGACCTCTTTTCAGTCACTAGTGACAAGGCCATAAAATTGGATTACTAACAAAATTATTTGTGTCAAAAAAACTAAAGCCAAGATTGGTTTCTAGGTGGTAGAGGCATCTGTCTGATATCATTTGTGATCATAGTGGCAATGATCTATAGTGGTGGTTGCATACGTGACAATGAGGGCTTGGTGTTCATGTTTTTATGTTGTGGTTGGATGTGTATGTCCCCAATCACATTTCTTGATTGTTGGTGAATAGATGTGTTTGTCCCCATTCACAAGATGGTGTAAGTGATTAGGATTGGATGTGTGTGTCCCCAATTGTAATTGTTGTGAGTAGATGTGACTGTCCCTATTCATAACCTTGATGTTGGATAGATGTGTTTGTCCCTATCCAAAATTGTTGTAATACCTTGGGTAGATGTGTTAGTCCCTATCCTTGGTTCCATGGGTAGAAGTGTTTGTCCCTATCCTTGGATGAAAGTACACTAAGCGTAGTGAGGTTAGTTCCACGATTTCCTGACATGAGTAGATGTGTATTCCCCTACTCTTATCTTATTTTATTTGGTGAGCTACTATGTGTGGTCACCAAGTATTGTGATGTACTTTCACCCCATGTTCACACTAAGGGGGGGTGTTGGGATTTAGTGTTCACATAGGTGTTAGGAATATTATGATGCATAAAATAATAAGTTGACAGGTTTGTTATGGGTGTTGTGAATATCATACCATTCCCATAGGTTATTTTTTATTTGGTTGTGATTTATTTGTTTGTGTGTATTATGAGTTGTTAAAACAACTCATATCTTTAGCTAGTAGTTATAGGGAGTTTCCTAAAATGTAGGAAATATAAATCTTATATATATGTAAATGTATTGAATCAATATGAGGAATGGAAGCACAATATTATTTGTGTGAAAAAAATTGAATGCTTCTATTATTCTTCCCAAAATATTTCTGGGTGATCCCACAGTAGTAGTTTATAATTTTTGGCCAAACTAGACACTGAAATTATTATTTTTAACTAAATTTTCACATTCGGGCACCTATAGCAGCTAAACCATGAAGAATTTGAAGATGATGCAAACTAGTGTCTCGTCACATTTTTTTTCTATAGATTCTAAAAATATTTTTTTCAAAATTTTTGGAATTAGATTGCACTTTTTTTTCCATCTCCCATGAAAACTGGTTTTTTTCAGAAAACAACATTTTTAAAAAGTGACACACATTGTATAACACATAATTTTTTTTCCATGAAGGATAAAATTCTAATTCTTTCGAATTTAGATTTGTAACTCTAATATCGAGTTCTTCCACTTAGTTAGATAGTTTTTCATTGAATATTTTTTCTTTAATCAAGTTTTGAAGTCAAACCAATTACAATTCAGACATAGTGCAACTGTATAACGCGTAACTTTTTTCTATATATCAAAATTCAAATTTTTTTTGTTCGATCAAGGACTTCAATATCTGGTGCACACATATTTGTCCATTTTTTTTTATAATCTGCTATTTTTCTGCATGTGTAGAACAAAGACCATTTTTGGTGAAAAACCTATGTTTAATAAAACAAAAAAATCAAATACATAATAAAACCAAAACATATTAAAATTATCAATTGATGAGCTAAAGGGGCTCTATAATGAATGGTTCATAAGGCACAATACTTGCTGAAGGTTTTGCAAATGGGGTTGCAAGCTAAGTGGGATTAACCTTGGGGAAAACTCCTTGGTTAAGCACGCTTGAGCTGGAGCAATACTAGGATGGGTGACCTCCCAGGAAGGCCCAGTGCTTCACCCCTGTGAGCATCACCTAGATGCAATGAGTGATAAGTGGATCATTCATTGTCATGAGAGATGGGTTCTTGTGAACCACTACTCATGAAACATGGGTCAATGAGTTTGACTCGTAAAACTACACGGTTGAATTCTGATAACAATATCATAATTTGACATGTTGTGGAAAATACCTCATGCTTATCATATTAGAATTATATTTGTTGGATAGCTCATTCTAAGGACTACCTAATTCCAGTTGGGTTTGTGAAGACTCTTCCATTTTCATCCTCAACTCGAGCTCTGAAGCATAAAAATTTAGATTTTTTTGTGTCACGGGGGGGAGGGGGGGGGGGATGATGGGTAAGGGGGGTTCGAGTGAACCACCCTTCCATAAGGTTTTTTATTTGGTTTTTAGGAGGGAAAGCATTTAAAGGGTTCGTTCGAACGAGTAGGTTCGTACAAACCCCTAAAATCAAGCTTTTCTCCATGGGGTCATTTTTTGTGAGTTTTCCTTCCCCACTTCAATTGTAAACCACTATTGTGGCTTCACCCTTTTGTACCCATATTTCTTATACGCAATCCATCATCCTCCTCCAATAACATTACTCCTCTCTTGTAAGGCCCCTGCCCTTTCTATTCAATAGTTACAAATACTTTATTTGTATTGTGGGTATAATGCTTAAATGATAATAGGTTGAGTTAAAGCATTAACTTAGAAATTGTCAAAATTATAGTAAACATAGTACAAATTTGTAATTGTGCTTGTTGTATGTATCATCTTTATGTATACATTAGGATTATTTTAAAACCATGGTATTGGTGTTAAAGTATGATTCATGGTCTTACATGGTGATAACTAGCATTTTTTCGGTTAACAATTTGATTTACATAATTTCAGGCATGACATACAAAGGTTAACAAATTGTAATTTTTGTTGGACTAATTAGTGTTACATGTAAAAAGATAAATAATTAAATTAAATTAACAAGTTGTTATTCTTTAATATGTATTATTTGATTTGACATGTATTGAAGTTGAATAAATTATTCACTCTATATTTGATAGTTATGAATAGTTAATTTTACTAGGTGATTAGATATAAATTACATAAAGTTAGAATTATGTCATATTTATTAGAGTAATGAGTGATATTTCCTTATATGTATTTCAAAGAAATTTTAATAGATTATTGATGTCCTTATATATATATACTTCTAAGACAATTGAATTTGGTGACAATAATCTAGTTATTTGATCAACTTTCTAAATAATACTAATAAGGTTATTATGTATTCAATATCCAGAATTATTAAATTATTAATACTATTGTTATGCACCCACTAATCCTTAATGATACTATTATCAATAAACCAGAAAATAATATAGAAGGATAACCATATTTGTAATAATAAGTAATTTAATGAGAATGACCATATTTAATCGGAGTTTGAGGTAGATTGTGTCACATCCCCACGTCGGCTACCTCCATGATGGATGGTTGTGGGGAAGAACAAACAAAATAAATGCAACTAAGTCTCACAAGAGACCATGTGCATAAGGAGGCAACATTGACCAAGGGTGAATGAGGTGTCATGTCATTAGTAATGCATGGCATCCTCACCATCTCATCCAACTTTTTCTTGAAAGAAGAGGCATATTAGTTGCAACTTTTGGGTGCTCGAGAAGAAATAAAGGAAGAGGAATGGTGTCAGAGAAGGAATCACGTGAAGGTATGATCAACATCAATGCTAGCAACTGGAAGAAGGGCATACCTACCTTTTTTCTGCTCATGCCTGTAGACATTCAGAGGTTTTGGAAATAGAAAAAGGGGAGAGCAGAATGAAAATGATGGGTGAGGAGAGGGAAAGAAGGATCTTTTCCCAAAGGATATGAGCAATAGTGGAGACGAGTTGGAGGGAGGACAGGAGAAAAAGATGCAGAGTAAGGCATATGGGAGAGGGGAAGAATCTGGGAAGAAGGAGCAGAATCGCATGGGAGAGGGAACAAAGATACCGCACAGGAGAAGGTGAGAGGATTTTTATGAGAATAAAGATGTCGTCATCGAATACCTTAGTTGAAGGTTATGCACAAAATCCATTTGTTGAAATGGATTTAGAGACTTTCAAGCAAAGGCAATTAGGCAGGTTGAAAAATCCAGATTCACAGTAATAGCTAGCAGACTCCTTACCTATGCGGGAGGATAGTTTGAATGGGCTATGATCATCCATGAAATCAAGTTCGGTTTAGAAGGCAAGAAAAATTGCTACGGGAGAAGGACCAAAATGCATGGTCTCATGGAATGCACACGTTTCAGGATATGAATAAAGTGGATTGTTAATGTGATTGACAGGTGCAAGGCCAAATTCCAAAGTCATTGCCCACATCCTCCCTACGTATGCCAAAATGGGAGCTTTGGAATGGGGAATAGAGCATTGTTAAATGTACAAAGAAGTGTAGGAGGAAAAAGGAGTTGGAGCTGTGGATCTGAGGGATGAAAGGAAAGAATAAGAGAAGATGCTAGGAATGGGGTTAAAAGAGAGGAAGTTAGAGAAGATGCACGATGGCCTTGCCTCAGTAATGGGAGGAGTCATTCAGCTTTGCTTCCTCTTTATTTAGTTGATATGGGTGATAGTAGAGGATGAGGAAAAAGAGGGATATGGCGATGTGCCAAGGTTATGGTGGAATACCAAATTTAAAGGCAGAGATTATTCCCGTCCTCTTATATGTAGATGTTGGTGGCCCTTGTGGCATGCCTATGCATACCAACAGCAATGGATGAATACCCTAGGATTGACACTCGATGATGTTGTCTCACTATGATCTCTTCCACCACATCGACATGTTATGTTCATGAGATAGAAGCAACACTAACTTGTTGGGATTTCAAATAGCCTCTTCTTATCTTGACAGGTATGAGGAATCATGAATATAAATAAAATAACATATCCCATTTATTTCTGATATTCTTTGGTAGGTAGTTGAATCATTTCTCTGTTTTATCCGTGGGATACTAAGTGTAGAAGGATTTGTTTATTGAAATTATGACTAGGAATGTAAGTATATGTCCATATAATTGGATAACCATTGTATTAAGAGTTTGTATATTCCTATGTATAGTTTGGACTCTGAATATATATAGAGGACATGCATAGTTGATAAAGAAAGTAAATAAATAAATAGAAATCAAGACATTTGAATAATTGTTAAGATAATGTTGCACTTATAAATAAAAGAAATCTTAGTGCCTAACATCTTTAGATAACAATAACGATGTTTGTATTGATACATTAACAATGTGATGATATGATGTTGCATTATTGTGAGCCTATCATAGGCATTACTTAGTATAAGAAGAATAAAAATTTA
This sequence comes from Sequoia sempervirens, assembly GCA_007258455.2. Classification (NCBI taxonomy): domain Eukaryota; kingdom Viridiplantae; phylum Streptophyta; class Pinopsida; order Cupressales; family Cupressaceae; genus Sequoia; species Sequoia sempervirens. Next base: position 2,798 of record VDFB02120403.1, on the reverse strand, counting down.
CGTTCTTGGGAAAGAAGAGTTTCCTTTAGAATGGAGGAAAATAAATAATTAAATAATACTATTATTGCATTAATGCTAAAATGCATGTGCATATCTACTAGTTTCACTTCTAAAAACTAAGGGTTATCATATTCATGATATTGAACAATCTAAAGATGCATAGGTAAGATTTTTAGTGTAATCATAGTTCAATACCTAATGCTAAATATATTATCACTATGTAGGGAGTGATAATAATGTTCAACACCTTTGTGTCTAGCACTAAAAGCATGGAATATTGGCATGAAATATTGGGTTTAGAAATTTGATAATGTTAGGCACAAAATGGCAAGTCCTAAATATAAAATATAAATTGCTTGTGCAAGAAATATACTATTACATGTTGTAAAAGGAGTCTCGATATTCTAAACATGGTTGTCATATGCCCTATTATGAGTGGATCTAGTTCTATTAAGTTGTTATACACATATGTATGAGCATGGATTGGATTCTAACAAATCTCCTTATAAGACACTAATACAACCCATAATGTATCATTATGTTTTTAGTAATGTATTACCTTAGCATGTTGTATTGAATCATTTGGGTAAAATCATATACCATTGTGATTTATTTCATCCGCAAGATTGTCCTTGGTTAAGCTAGTCCCTAGCTCCTTTAGGAAAAACCTATTTCAAGGTTGAGAATCCTAAAGAGGAATGCTTCCTTGCAGTGCAATAAGACACTACAGTTAAGAAGATAATTCTAAGGGCTACATTAATAATCGATAATTCTACTTGACAATGACATGTGATATATAGTCTATGGGGATTGCCCTTATACGTGAGTTTTTTTAAGGGGTTCCACATTACAATAATATAATGGTTCAAGATATCCAGAGCCAACACCCTTGAGACATATAACATTATCAAATCATGGTGTATATTATCAAGTTCCAATCTCAATCAAAACCTTATGCTAAATCAACTACGTGAATTTTAAATGAAAGTACGGGTTTATGTGAACAAGGTAATTTCATGTCAACTAGTAAGCATAGCCCCTATGTGGATAAAACAATCCTTGGGATGTTCAAGATAGTTTATGAATAATAATGTGGGAGTTGATTGAGGACCTTGATATTCTTGAAGGGAAGTGTTACTGTATAGGTTGCTAAAGTGTAAACTTAGTGTTAGTAATTGAAAGGGAATCATTAATAGCACCCTAGGCATGAGAACTTGTGAGTAGGTCTTGGAGAGACCATGCTAGGAGAACTACGTGTGACTTTGACCCGTTTGGAAGTAGGAACGTAGGTAGTCCTTGGGCGAAGGATGCCTTTACGACCTCAAGTCCATAGGGGGAAGGTCTAGGGGGGATAACTCCTAGATTTTTGGAATGTTTCCAATTGGTTTGACCTCTCTTTCGTAGGGTTTAGATGAGGCCAAATGTGTAGTAGCTGGTTATGAAATAAAATATGACAAATTGTATTCTATACATGATGTGTGTCTAAATGATAAGGTATAAAAAAGGAATGAACTGGACTACTTGGTAGTGGATACCAATTGAGTTGAGTCACTCTGTGTTGGTAATAAGTGATTTCTATTATGTATTGTGAACATTAACCTCAGACTTAAATAACTATGTATAGGCTTCTAATCCAGTCGATTGTGAACTATTCGTTCTACATTAAGAACCTATCTTCTAGTTATAGTGCTAAGCATGGTTCAAAGAGAAGTACTATTATGCTCGAGATTGACAGGTGTCTAGGGGTAGCACTATGCTCGAGATGGACAGTAGTCAAGGAGCAGTACTATTATGCTTGAGATTGACAGGTGTCTAGGGGCAGTACTATGCTCAAGATGGATAGTAGTCAAGGAGCAGTACTATTATGTTTGAGATTGACAGGTGTCTAAGGGCAGTACTATGCTCGAGATGGACAGTAGTCAAGGAGCAGTACTATTATGCTCGGGATTACAGGTGTCTAGGGGTAGTACTATTATGTTTGAGATTGACAGGTGTCTAAGGGCAGTACTATGCTCGAGATGGACAGTAGTCAAGGAGCAGTACTATTATGCCTGAGATTACAGGTGTCTAGGGGCAGTACTATGCTCGAGATGGATAGTAGATAAGGAGCACTCGAGGCTTAGTTCTAGGCCTAAGATGGCTATAACCTTGGGAGCTTACTACTCCTATGTGTAAGTATATAAATGGTGAAGTCAGGTTGATGACACCATGATGAATGGATAAGTGTTGAGGATAATACCTCTAGATGCATAGAAGATGCTCAATCGATTAAGTTGGTATTTTCTTTGAATTGATCTAAAAAAAAAAAAGAAACAAAAAAAAATTGGTAGCAACTTAGGGGCGGTTGTTACATGGGTATCAGAGTAACCAGGTTCAAACACTGGGGCTATGAAGCTCACTTGACTTTGGATAAGGTACATTGTTCTACACTACTAATCAACCATAACTAAGTTGGTCTCTTGGTATGAGTGTAGTTGTATTGAACTTATTAAATGGACTTTTAAGCTCATGAGATGTATGGCTAGTCTTAACTAAGAAAACCTAAATGTGGGAAAAAATAGAAAACTGGAATATACGAATTATTAAGAAAATCAAAGTACACAACGAAAGGTTATGCCATTTAATGATTTCTATTCTCCTAATGCACTTGTTTGATTTGATTTCACCCTTTGTTATGTGGAAAATTTTGTTGCATATTTGATGGGTTTTAATAGTCCTTGTCATGGTAGAGACGTGAATTACGAGGAACATAAATTGCAAATAACTAAGTGTGTATGTTTTAATGGGTTAGAATGTTT
>VDFB02120401.1:0-23674 GCA_007258455.2 Sequoia sempervirens | reverse complement strand
AAGCCAGCCTCTTCCACTTATCCAGCGGGTATTACAATGAAATAACATAGAAGAAGTAAGATTGCTGACAGTACTACTGTTCAGCTTACAATAATTAGAGATTCGCCTGCCAAATACATAGAATAAGAAAGTCTAACCATGCTGCAATATAGTATAATGTCTCCTCAATGATCACAAAGACTTTCAACCCAAACCCAACTCAAAAGATAGACTTTACACAAGCTGATATGACAGAACAACAACTTAATATGCATAACCAGCAACCCTAGAATCCACTAAAATGGTCACAACTCACTCAATACTTGCTAGAATGACATGAGACTTGATGCAAACGAAAGCTAGGATGATGACAATGAAGACTAGACAAAGAAACAACTGACAAATTGAAGTATTTTTTTTCTAAACACTTGTTAGGCAAAACAGAATGGTACAGCCTCAAGAAATGTTCTACCAACAAGATAAAATCTAAGACACCTCTAAAAAATCTGCAACTTGGCATAGAGGGGCGCCCAAGGCTAGCAAATGCATGGGTAAACTACCTAGAACCAAAATAAATTCGCCCAAAGACTTATGAGTATAAACTTCAATCTGCAATACAAAATCAACAACTCCAGATTTTGATTAAAATGCAAGAAACTGAACTACAAATGCAAAAACACTTCTACAATGCAAAATCTCACTACAAAATCCACTCAACAACAAGCAAACCTCTCCACTAGATGCTATCTCTCAAGCACGAAGTCGAGCCAAGGATAGGAGGCATTCATTCCTCGAAGCAATTCCAGCACCATTTCGGCAGCATAACAATATTCAAGATATGAGATAATCCAAATGAGGACCCAAGACCTCCTTTTATAACTTTGTGAATACTCTCCAGAAGCTTCTAGAAACCCTAACTTTTCAAATTTGAAATAACTCCTTTCCCTCCAAAGATGGCGTCCCATTTTCCAAGCAATATTTGACTTTAATTTTAAATTAATTCTCTCCTCAAGGAAGGCGTCCAACTCAAACATGAAATAAACCTTTGAATAATAATAAATTTCCTTCAATGAAGCGCTCACCCTTGAAGAACACCTTTTAAGAACGACTTGAAGTGATGTAGCTAGGCCAAGGGGGGAGTCAGCATTAAAATATAACATTAACATAATATTATTTAAATAAAATGAACTTATCTCTCCAAAATGCATCCCAAGGCCAAAATTGATCAAACCAATCGAGTCGAATGTAGATGAGGTTTCTTCATCCATGTCGAAAACCAATGTGACTAATGCCGTAGTCAATAAAATTTACTAAAAATAGTAAAATTCCAAAGTTGCCCTGACCGAAAGTGCATGAAACCAATGCGCGAATCTTCGAAACCCAAAAAGGAATCCACAACCAAAATCCCAAACCTAGGATAGCCATCGTAACTTACTAAAAAAAATAGTAAGTCTAGAAAGGCGTCTCATGCAATTGCAAGTCATACCTCTGTGAAGCTCTCTGAAAACCCAGAAGGAATCTAGAATCCAAACAACCAAACTCCAACAAGCAAAACCCTAAATCTTCAAGAGAACCCATTAAACAGCCGGAAACCCTAGTTCTGCCACTGACTAGCCGACAACACACTAGGAATAGGCTACCAATCACTGAGAAGTTAAGTGCTAAAAATGGGGACATTACTGTCTGCCCTTCCCAAAATTGCTTGTCCTCAAGCAATACCACCACAACTCCAGAGTATATAAAACTGATCAATACCCAAACAAGTATGATCTCAGGTTCCCAAGTCCGTCTCAGGAAGGACCCACCATGCCAATGCTGCACCACTCTAATCATATCTATGAAAACATCATGCCAATCCTGCACTAACCTTCCTTGTAACTCTAAGGTGTTACCATCCATGATACTCAAACTGAAAGATCTTAAAGGACTGAGATCAATATCATGCAACGCCTCAAGTCCAAGATGCCCAAAGCCAACAGTATCAACCATACCACTGTCAACCACAATTCTAAGCAAGAAGAAAGATAGGCTACTCAACTCAAAATCAATCTCCTCAGCATACCTCCACATGATAACAAACGAAGCCCTGATGGAAAAAGTGTCATCTTCAAATCTTCTTGCAAAGAGGAAAACAATCCTTTGCAAGAGCTCAACAAACTCATACTCACGTCTTCTCATGGAGCTACTATGCACCAACTGAATTATGCTTATACCCCCCTGAAGACTACAAAAAACTCTCATAGTTCCAACCTCATGAGTCTCAGAATGATGAATCAAAACAAGAGGTAGTTCGCTGTCCCGAACCAACAATGAGATAAAACTGTCAAAGTTAACATCACAAACCTCCATAAGATGAACTCCGAGAATAGGATAGGTGTGAAGGAACAAATAATATCTGCTATTCAAGGCTGAAGTCAGCGAAGTGCAATCTGATTTTAGTACTTCACAAAAGGAAAAACAGCAGCACCAATGGAATTTCCAAGCGTGAGTATATAAAATGAGCATTGAGTTGCAAGGTAGCACCTCCAAAGTGGCCGGAAAATACACTAGAGCAACCTCCAACTGAAAACTACCAGCTCTTAGACCGAAAGTGAAGAATCCACTCTCCTGAATGAAAGTAACTCCACATGTAAGATGGCTGGTCTGCCTCCAACCAGCAAACTCATGTCCCAAAATCTGCCCTTGTCTTGGCCAAGGATCAACGCCAAGAGCAACCAACTGTTCATCTTTCCAACCCATACTCAAAATTTCTCTCCAATCCATTTGTTGATGAACAAACGGAACCATCAAGTGGCTGGAAAAAAAGGGAACAATACCAACCAAAATGAAAATTTGGTCCTTATCCCTCCAAAAGTCCTTTCCATATGTAATAAGCTCCATCAACCTATGTTGAGAATCCCAAGCATGGATACCCAACTGAAAGTGATTTTCAACATTTTGAAAAGAAATCTCAACGCACTCCCAAGTGCTAGTGAGAATCATGTGCATTATCTTAAAACTGATGTACCATCCAGTGAATCCTTGAAGCTTAACCATGAAAGCTTCAGCAACATTGAAGTATGAAACATAGAGTGGCTTCAAATTCAACTCCCAAAACTGACTAGTATGAACCAAAACATCACTCCACCCAAGGGAGGGATTATCAAGTATGCAACCACCAAGTTCTGGTCCACTTTCCTTCCATGCCTTCTGGATAGTAGGTCTGAAATCTTCACTCCTAGCTGCTGTATTAAAGTTACCAACAGCTACCAAGACTTGTCGCATCAACATCTTGATGCCGAAAATGTGGAAATCTCCTCGAATCAACAATTCCCATGTAGAGACTTCATCCTCGAACCCTCTTATGCATTCGCTAATAAGCAACCTCGGAAGATTATTAATCACAATTTGTGTCACATCTTCATAGAGTGAAATCAAAGCATCCTTAGATTGGAGTTCATGCTTGACCTCATGCTTGGTCACTTCACTACTTGACTCATTTTTCAAAACAAAGAGAGGATTGTCATAAGTTGCTTCAGCACCCACTTCAAAGAAGGGATTGTCAAAGACTTGGAAGCCATTCCTTTCGTCTTGCTGCCCCAAATCTGCACATACAACTTCTGATTTCCTTGTGACGCTTACAAGATCGAACTCCTCTTGAAGACAATCAAGTTCTCCAATCACTTGCTGGATTTCTTCAGCTCTTTTTACATTCTCTTGCTTTGTGAAAAATTTGAAATCAGCAAACTGATTTTCTACCTCTGTAAATGCCATTTGAGTTTCTTCTAGCGTAACTCTTGTTGATTCAAGTTCCAGAGAAAGTTCATCAAACTCCCTCTCTCTATCTTGAGAAGCACAAATGGTCCTTTTTGCGACTTCAAAGGCGTGATCACGATCTTCAACCAAGTGCATGTACTCGGACTTCAAGGTTACCAAAGAGTTTCTGATAAGTTGCAGATTGGGAAGAGCAACTTCATCGTTCACTCCTCTTTGTCTCTCTTCAAGCTGAGCCTTCCAGTACAACTCTTCAACCAAGCTAAGTGTGTGATCAAACAGGGATAGAGCTTGCACTTCCTTGTCAACGGACACCTTGAATTGTCTGTCCCAATCATGAGAATTCAAAAATGATGAACTGCTGATAGGCTGCAACTGAAAATCAGAACCTTGTCCCTTGTCTTTGCTGCCCTCATTGCTACACCAACATTCATGAACTTCACCATTGACTAGAGGAGAATGCTCATTATCATAAAAGGCATCATACTTTGCAGATTCTTTGACCCCAAGTTTGCAATCAGCTTCTTGAATTGGTAAATCAACCTTGTATTCTAAAACCACTTTAAACCTTTCTTCTTCAAGAGCCCTAAAGTCTTCTAGCTCTTCATCCACCTTATCATCTTCTTGATCAAACATTATAGCAGCATCCAACTTGCTCAATGGATCACAATCGTCCGCTGTTCAGAAAGTTTCTGTAGAGACATACTCTTCTTTAGTGGCTGCAACCACTTCAAAGAGATCATTATGGAGCTTCGTTGAACACTCCTCTTCTTCAAGGACAACTTCCTCTTCAATGGCCACCTCATAGTTTGCAATGAAATCTGATTTTCGATCTTCGTCAGGATCAAAGGGAAATTCATCCCACAAAGGTTCTTTATCATACCTTGGTGTTAACCAACCGGGATCCCAAATGGAAAAAGGCTGATTGTTTTGATCAAAAGAAAAGTACTCTTCATGCTTCTCTTGGAGTGTTGAGTCTTTGAATAGGTCACCATGTAACTCACTTGAACTGATTTCTTCATAAGTCCTTCTCTCCAAGGCTCAGTTTGATGATCAAACCCACGTTCACCCAAGTCACCAATGTCATAGTGAAACAAAGAATCTTCAATGTTAGCTGTTTTGAAAACTTCATCCCCTTTTCCTTCAATGTAACCACCATCTATAGGTATATTTCTGATCTCATCTTTAGCAATCATATGCATACCAAAGAGGTCTCCTTGATCACTTGTCATAATTTCTTCTTGTGAAAGCTCTTGAGGAGTTTGGAAAGCAACAAGAGGAAAACTATCCATCACCCAATCTTCAACACAAGGTGGTACAATCCTGTTGGAATCATTACCAACATTATCACTTTGGCAATGGTCATGGGCTGATTCTAAGGCACCGACAGTATTTCCATCTACTTGCTCTTCTTCAGCAAACTCATCCCATACAACAGTACTACTGAAATCTTCTGTGAAGCCCTTAGCTTCAAGACCTTCATAGGTTGAATCCTTATTAGGACTCAAGACTGTTATGTTCTTTTCACCGAGCTGATCATCATCACTTCCTATTACATGCAAGTCAAGGGAAGTATTATGGGGCTCTACCCTTAACTCCTCATCTGCCAAGGTATCTTTATCAAGCTCACGATCATTCTGATGTGACATGTGCACCTTTCTATCCTAACTTTCAGACTTAGCATAAATCTTTCTGATTCCCCACCTTATGTTAGGATCCTTCATTAGCGTAAACAGTTCCTGCATTAACTCAAGTAAAGACTTCTCTGTAGTCATCTCTCTCTGTACGTAGTGTCTGGTATCTCTGTCACTCATCTGACAATTAAATCATTGACTACTTTCACAGGATGGCAGGATCTTGGCTCTGATACCACTGAAATATTCCGAGCCAATTTTTTTCAAATTTTCAATAACAGTAAGCAATGCAACACACATCCGTTAGGGTTAGCACTTAAACCAAAATGATGCAGAATTCAACTCTAACCAAGAATGCGCCGGATGACGACGAGCATATGGTCAGAGGATCCCTATCTTCTATTATGCTGAAAGTAAACTCAACACCCAGAATGTGCTTTCAAACCCGGAGTGGGAATGGAGCTACCATAGGGCGGAGATGTAAGATATTACAATGCAAATCAAAGTAAATAGGCGGCAAGCCAGCCTCTTCCACTTATCCAGCGGGTATTACAATGAAATAACAGAGAAGAAGTAAGATTGCTGACAGTACTACTGTTCAGCTTACAATAATTAGAGATTTGCCTGCCAAATACATAGAATAAGAAAGTCTAACCATGCTGCAATATAGTATAATGTCTCCTCAATGATCACAAAGACTTTCAACCCAAACCCAACTCAAAAGATAGACTTTACGCAAGCTGATATGACAGAACAACAACTTAATATGCATAACCAGCAACCCTAGAATCCACTAAAATGCTCACAACTCACTCAATACTTGCCAGAATGACATGAGACTTGATGCAAACGAAAGCTAGGATGATGACAATGAAGACTAGACAAAGAAACAGCTGACAAATTGAAGTATTTTTTTTTCTAAACACTTGCCAGGCAAAACAGAATGGTACAGCCTCAAGAAATGTTCTACCAACAAGATAAAATCCAAGACACCTCTAAAAAATCTGCAACTTGGCATAGAGGGGCGCCCAAGGCTAGCAAATGCATGGGTAAACTACCCAGAACCAAAATAAATTCGCCCAAAGACTTATGAGTATAAACTTCAATCTGCAATACAAAATCAGCAACTCCAGATTTTGATTAAAATGCAAGAAACTGAACTACAAATGCAAAACAACTTCTACAATGCAAAATCTCACTACAAATCCACTCAACATAAGCAAACTTCTCCACTAGGTGCTATCTCTCAAGCACGAAGTTGAGCCAAGGCTAGGAGGCTTTCATTCCTCAAAGCAGTCCAGCACCATTTCAGCAGCATAACAATATTCAAGACATAAGATGATAAATGAAGTCCCAAGGCTCCCTTTTATAACTTTGAGAAGGCCCTCCAGAAGCTTCTAGAAAACAAACCCTAATTTCAAATTTGAATTGACTCCTTTTCCCTCCAGTTTGGGCGCCCCCTTTCATAATGTTCAATCTTGACTTTATTAAAAATCCCCTCTTCATAAAATGGCGTCCCTTTCTCCAAGAAGTATTTTTGACTTTAGAAATATCAAAATAATTCCCCATGAGATGACCACCCTCAAAGTCCCCCTTTTTAAAACAACTTAAAGTCATATTACTAGGACAAGGGGTTATTTTATAAAATAAAACATTATTAACTTTAAATGACTTATTTCTCCAAAATGAACCCCTTAAGCCAAAAATCAGAATTACCCAATGAACTGCCAGAAAAGGAAAGCTTGTTGAGCTGATGCTGATTTGACCACTGCTAAAAATAGAATTTACTAAAAATAGTAAATTCGGAAAGTTGCTCGGATCAAAGTGCATGCGACACCATTGCGAAGCTTCAAAACCCAAAGAATCCAAAATCCAAAATCCCGACTCCAAGTCAGAGCCGTCATAACTTACTAAAAATAGTAAATCCAAAAAGTTGCTCGACGCTGCAAGTCATACCTTGTGAAGCTCGAAAACCCAAGGAATCCAATCCAAACAACCAAACTCCAACAAGCAAAACCCTCAATCTTCAAGAGAACCCATCAAACAAATGGAAACCTAATTGATCGACTAGCCGACAAAGACACTCGGGAATAGGCTACCAATCACCGAAAAGTGAAGTGCTAAAACGGGACATTACATCCATCATCTTTCCTTACATAACACCGTTGCCATTTCACTGCATGCATTTTCTTTTTACCTTTACCATCTGACCATAGGAATTCTCTAATTAGCTTTTGGACCTTATTGATTTGGTAGCTAGCAAAAATCCACACTAAAGCATAGTATATTGATAATGAGGCTAGGATTTTTTGACACACCTGTACCCTCCAGCAAGAGACAGATAGTTATTGTTCCAGCTCCTAAGTTTCTTTTCAATTTTTGCATACATCCAGTTCCACATCTCTTTCAGGGAAGGGTTCACAAAGAATGGAATCCCTAAGTATCTCACTATTTTATTAGGGCCATACCATTGCCAGGCAACCTTAGATGACAAAATTTGAGGTACATGGTCCCAACACAACAGTAGAGATTTTTGAACCTGATACTTGGCAGAATACTTTTAATCTTTCAACCAGATTGTCCAAATTCCTTTCACTCAGTTCAAGAAATAATACAGTGTCATCTGCAAACTATATATTAAGCAAAGAGGAATTGTCAGGCAGAGTTACACCTTTTAACTGGGGCCCAAGCTTGTCTGTTCTCAAAATATAGTATAGAGCTTCTGCAAAAATCACAAATAGGGTAGGAGCCAATGGACACCCTTGCCTTATTGATCTACTCAAAGTGTAAAGACCCCTTGTAATTTTTCGATGATTCTCAATTGGACAATGCAATCATATTGTCAAACAATTACCAGACAGTTTGTAAACAATTTGTCACACTGTTACCATGTATTTTGCTCACAATTAATGAACAATTGACATTGCCACTATTGAGTAAATAATTATACTGTTTACAGGAACTTATAACAGCAATACACCAATTCAGAAATTCTTCCACTTTCAATCATCATGTACAGGCATTACAATTTCCAAAAAAGCATTTACTGAGAATAAAATATTTACTAACAACATTGATGTTAAAATTGGCTAACCTTCATATTAGCATCTTCCAGAAAATGATATGAAGTCATACACAGATGCAACATACATTCAGATATCTTATTATGGAAACATTTAAATATTAGAGAGGCACATGTTGTGAGGAATACCTGATATATGTTATCCTCAAATACCAATCTGCTCTTAGACACTCGATATAGCATGCATAAATACCACAACCTGTAAATATTCCCACAGTTTGCACCAAGCTGGCAACTATAGGATGCACCAAAGATGGCGGCCACAGGAAGAGGTCGATAGACCTGAAACAATGCCAATATTCCCCTCTAACTAGCGCTAATCTCTCTATAGGTGGCTCAAATTCAATAAACTCCAGCACACCTCTTTATACAGTCTCGTGTCACAAATGAAGGGATAGCAACTGAGTTTGGATGCTCACATCCTCCATAAAGCTACAATTTTCATAAATAAAGGTGGCTCTAATAATAACATTGACCAGCAATAATAATAAAGCAACCAATATTCAATATAAATCGCCCAAATCTGTAAGATATATGGTATAGTCGATCAACAATCATGAATAACTTCTAAGTAAATATCTGCTATAATCGTCTAGCATGAAGGATGAACAAATTTATATTTGGACTGGCGAATAAATCGTTACTCCTGCAAATTTGTCTCTAATGGAGATTTCATGAATTTAATCACTTCCTGAGGCTAGGGTGGAATCGTTTCACCACTGAAATCCCATAAATTCTATCTCAAGAGCTCTTAGTAATATTACAAGAAATATAAACTCCGATGATGAAGATGAGCCTCCGAAATGAATTCATATATCTTCCCATGAATGCTCCTCCAAAATACCTTTTCCCTCTCAAATATTAAATTTAAATATTTGAATTTGACTTTAGGAGGGTAATAAAAAATAAAGTGACTTTCCAATATTTAAGTCCCACTTTAGTCACTTTAAATAAATATTAATTAATTATATTATTCGCAATATTTGCTTGAATAGAATAATATTAAATAATCAATAATTAATTCCCTTATTTTATTTAATGGCTAATGGGAATTAAGTAAGCCATTAAATTATCTAGACTATCAATTGGAAGAAAGAATCTGAAAGAGATCCATTAATTTCAATTTGGGCATTTACATCCTTAAATAGGACCTTCACCATCTTACAGAGTTCCATGGGAAACGCAAAGGCTCCCAACATTAGACATCACAAAAGACCATTCAACTCTGTCATAGGCTTTTTCAAAATCAAAGAGCAAGATTCACACATTTTGCTTGCTTCTCTTTGCCCAATACAAGGCTTCCCAACTGGTTATCAGGGTTCTCGAGAATGTACCTTCCCTTAGTAAAACCAGTTTGACTATTATTTATTATGTCAGGAAGAATGGGTATCAATCTTTTTGCCAACAATTTTGCAAGGATTTTGTATGAGACATTTAACAGTGTGACAAGCCTTTGATTTCTAATGTTACTTTTATCACCTCCTTTTGGGAGGATCTTTATAATGCCCCTATTAATTTCAGCCCTTAATGTTCCCGCTTCAATTGCTTCCTGGTAACCAGCATGGAGATCATCTACAATCCACTAAAAAAATTAGATTAATTTGAGTTTCCTTGTATTATTTATTGCAAAACTATTTTGTTAAACCACGGTGGGGTCTTCCACAAGAAGCAAAAAAAAAATCCTATCACACCTAGAAATCTCTAGACAAAGATAATATACAAATTGTGGATATTGATCCTAATGATATGAAGGAGGAAACAACTAAGTTTAAGGAAGATATTTCATCATTGAAAGTAAAGATGGCATCCATGAGAGTAGAAATCATTGCATTATTGAGGAAAATGGATTCCCTTATGAGTAGTATGAACTCCAAGGGAGCAATTGGGAGAAAGATGGTTATTCTAAAGGAAATTATACTCACGGGTTTTAATCAAATCTCAAGATGGATCAACACTCTAATAATTGGCTAGAACTCATTGAGATTTCATAGCCTACTACATGAAGAATATGCAAGAAGAAGAACAAAAACAAGAACAAAAAAAAAGAACTAGAGCAAGGAGAAGGAGAAGTATAAAGAGAAGGAGAATTAGGAGAAGAAGAAGGAGAAAAAGGAGGAGAATAATAAGAGGAGAAAAAAGAAGTCAAGCCAATAACATCATTCCATGAATTATCGCTACTTGGAGAAATTAAAAAAGCATTGCCTCATGAAAGAGATCCTAATCATGCCATTCAATCAATGATAGGATACCATCTACAACTCTTCGGAGAAATGGAAGAAAAAAACATTGACACTAGCAAAGGTTACCCTCTAGTCTCAAGGAGAACAAGGAAAAAGTACAAGACAAAATGAAGAGGCAATTGGATCAATGGAAAATTCTAACAAAGATAGTGCTACCTAAGCTAGATGCAAAGGGAAAACCCATCTTGGAGCTTGAATTAATTTTCTAGAAACACACAAAGAAGATGAGAACAAGGGCAATCCAAAGCATCTCATTAAACGGAAGTATTTACTAGTCAAAGTTACCACATGGGAAGATGAAGATTTTATGTAGAATCTTCCATAATTGACTAGCATTGAGGGCAACACTTTTGTAACGAGGGTGAATACTACATTCCTAATCCTATAATGTGTATTAGTTTATGAGTAATCAGATTGTGGTTACCTTAAATCTTAGATAAGTTATATAATCATTATTATAATCATATATAGGTAGTTAGGTCATCCTAGGGGTTATAGTTAAGTATCTAAGTCGGCATAGCTGGTAGCCAAGGCATAATTAGGTATATTTAGGAGATAGTGGCTAGTTATTATCATCATGTTGAGTATTGTCTTCTCATTAAAGACTATTGGAGATATCCCCCTCGAAGTGGCATATTATTATATAGTATTTGCAGCCTATTTTCTATTATATTCTTCTATTTTGCAAGTTGTTTCATTATAGTGTGAAATTGACAAATTCAATGTTCAAAACTTTGAACTATAGATGTTAAAAATGGAGGATCTTCTAGTGGAAAGAGACAAATAGGTTGTAGTATAGTCTTCTATGAAAATTATAGGAATGTTTGATGAAGACTAGGTAAAAGCAGTTAAGTAAGATAGAAGTACTATTTAGTTATGCCGATTAGATTCCATGTCGATGAATGTGTCTCAGGAGCAAACAACAAATTTATCATGAAACAAGTTAGGTACATTATATTAGTCCAATAGCATAAGAAACAAACTTTTTTTGAATAATTTATATTCTTTGAAAACAGGAGAGGGAGACAATGTAACCAATCACTTAAATTGTTTTAATGTGATATTAATCCACTTGCATCAATAGGAGTCAAAATGAAAGAGGAGGAAAAATGCATTTTCTTACTTTATTCCTTACCAAATTCATGGGATTAGCAGTGTCACAACATTTAAATTTGAAAATGTGATTAGCATTTTTTCAAGGGAAGAAACTAGAAAAAGTTCCATGGATAATAAATCTTTTGATGCCCTTGTGGTAAAGGCAGCTCAAAAGAGAAGAAAGATAAGAAGATAGGACATAAGAAGTCTAAGGGAAATGATAAATCTAAATCTCTAGGTAATTCTAAGGTAAAATACTAGAATTGTGGCAAGAAAGGTCATATAAAGGAGTGTAAATAAGAAAAGGATCGCTTGTCTAATAAGTCCTCTTACATGGATGAATATAGCAATGATGCTTTTGTGTTTGCTAATATTGTTGGTGATGATTCCTAGCTGATTGATTCAAGTGCCTCTTTTCATATGACCACACTGGGAGTGGTACTCAAAGTATGCTAGAAGTGATGAAGGGTAAGTGTTTCTCAATAACAACGATTTCTTAAATATTGTTAGGTGAGGAAATGTCAAAGTTATTTTCATGGATGGTAAAGTACACATACTCATAGATGTATTACATATAATTATTTCTCAATGACAAAAGTTTCTAAAATATTGTTAGGTGAGGAAATGTCAAAGTTACTTTCATGGATGGTAAAGTACACACTCATAGATATACTACATATGATAGGTTTGGCTAGAAATCTTATGTTTGTGTCTAAAATGTTTTATGCAGCAGTTCATGTCACTTTCAATGGAAAATGGTGTAGATTAGTTAAAGGTAATTTGGTGCTTGCAAAAAGAGTGTGATATGGTACTCTGTATAGGCTAGATGAATCAACTTTATCTAGTTGTGCCAATGTTCCTACATTTAATTAGGATTATTGTGGAATTTGTGGTTAGGTTATTTGGATGAAAAGGGATCAAAAAACTTGGTCAATAAAAATATGATGGAAGGTCTTGGTGATATTTCTATTGGTATTGATTTTTGTAAGCATTGTGTGCTTTGCAAATACACAATAGGGTAAGAGTCTATTTTATTCATTTCACTATTGCAAAACCCCAAAAGAGCATTGCGCATAGCATTAGTTATTTTATATTATGTTTACAGCTTAGTGTATCAAATTAGTTTAGTTTCCAAGGAACTCCCCCTCATAATTTGAAGAAACTTTTTACCTCACAAACTATTTGTTTTGTGTTGTCTTGACAAAGTCAAATTAAAACATTAACAATGTCATAAAAACATTAATATTCTAAGAAAAGTTGGTTGATATTGTTTATTCTTTAAGATTGAATAGTTTGATTACATAGGTTACACAAGATTCTTCTTGACAAATAACCGCATGTGCAAAATGGCTATTTTGGTATTAGTTTTCAGAGGCCTAACAACTCCAGCATGTTGTAGTACATGTGCAACCCATAATGTGTTAATCATGACTTGTGCACTAATGTTTATATAAAACTGAACTCTTTGTTCCTTCCACATTGTAACTCTACTCTATGAAGCTATTTATGAAACTGTCAATGAAAACTGCTCCCAACATGTAACAATCTTGAAGCAAATTGGCACATAGATTGTGATGAACTTAAAGCCTTGTAGGAACATAATGTAAAGAAAAATCTCTAAACCACGAAATCATGACATGCCATAAAAATAGAAGATGCCCACAACATACAAATAAGAAACCACTCCTTTGAAAAATTGATCTCATAATCAATGCAAAAGTTAAGCTCAAATATATAGTGCTTTACAACATGAGAAATATAAATTTTCAGTTTTCTGATAGGGTTTCATATGCAAAGCCATATCCTCGTTGAATAACAACATAAATTTATTCTATAAGCCTCATTCAATATTAGAATTGATTCTAAATTTGAAAATTGAAAAATTATATCTTTACCGTTCCTTGTGTGAAAACTGAACACACAGTATTTTCATGACCAAGTGTGTATATCTGGGCTCTAGTGCGCATATCCCATACCTGAAAATATCAAAAGTCTTTGTAAACACTAAATTCTGTCCACAACATAAAATATACTAATTAAATATAACAAAGGTTCATACCCTGCACACAGAATCACAACCCCCAGTACAGAGAATTTCTAACGTTGGATGAAGTGCCAAGCAGTAAACACCACTTTGATGCCCATGATAAGAATGGATAACCTGCATTATTGAGTATAATATTAGAGAGATACTAAGATAATCCTCAATATCAAATGGGTCAGGAAAGATGATAAGACATGATTTTGATGATATTTTTATAAGATAAACCTTGTTGTACTGTATGTCCCAGCATTTGACTTGCTTATCATCACCAGCAGAAAACATGTAAGGCCTTTGAGGACTTACAGCCAAACCTGAAACAAGGAAATATTAAAAATTTGAAGGGAAGCTACTCATTTTGAGTGAATACTAAATGTGTTGTTTTCAAAGAAACTAACCTCTTATCTGACCAATATGTCCAGTTAATGTAATCTTGAGTTTTCCCGTGTCTACATCCCAAATCTGCTTCATATCATTCAAGCATAAAATGTTAAATATGGAGCATGATAAAAATAACTAGGAACTGATGATTGCAATTATGTATCATACAATCAAGAAAATGATTATTTTCATTAAGAATAGTACCATTACTCTTTTCCATTTGGTAACTAGAAGCACTTGATGCAAGTGAATATAAATTCTGACATTCAACTCAATGAATTACAGGGAGACGTGCAACCTAGGTGGCAGAAAAGTTGTATAATGGCATGAGTGTGTTCACAAAAACCCCCTTTTCTGCCAATTAGGATAAAATTTCTAAATATTCCTTTTCTGATCAACAAATGTATTTTAAAAAACTGTATGTATAAAACAAAAAAAATTTAAAAAATTACATATTAAAATTTAATTACACTGAAGAAAAGTGCAGAAAAGCATAAGAATATCGATGAATATTTATGTGGATACAGATCCAAACTTTAAACAATCCTATATATATCTGAGTAATTCAAAGCTGTTGCAGCAGATTGCTCTAATTGCTTTAGATAATAATCTGAGTCACTCAATCACATAGGAATTTGATTATGGAGATTATTCCCTGAGAGATCCAAAACCTCCAACTGTGTAATTTCCAATCTCAGGAGGAATAGTGCCACAGTTATATCCAAATGAAGCTCTTTCAAATCGCATATGCTATTAACAGTGGGAGGTGGTGTTACAGAGATGTGGCAGTCTGTGAGATTGACCACATGGATCATGTAACCAACCAAACAAAGCACTCCTTCCTAGAGGCAGGGGTATACATCCATGGACCTCCAACTATAAAAATATTAGGTGAAGCATTGAAGTCCTTCAGAAGAGAAAGAAGAATTGTGTGATCATTGCACTATAATAAAAAGCACCTCCATGTATCATCCAATATACATGAAAATAAGTTGGGACGTTACAGGCACATGAGATAGCCTATGGTTTCAACTGCAACTAATTATTATTAATTGCAGTGACTTGCAATGATACTGATGACGTAATTGTGTCTACAGTTGCTAATATGAAGTCCTAAACCCTCAAAACACGAATGCAGTGATATGTGGTGTCTCAAACTGGACTTATGTTGTTGCTACATGCCTAGAAAATTAATAAAACACATGCAAAACAAACAAATATTAAAAGAAATATTTTTGGCTGATACAAGATTGCTCTTACACCCTATATGCTCATGCATCAATTGTGGTGAATAGTTTTCCATGGGGAAGTTAAGCAATTGTATGGGAAAAATTAAAGGCCTTCTAAATCCAATGTATTGAAATGTAAATATCAGTATGGGAATCCTGGAGAAATCAATATCATATAATACTTATAGTATCTTTGTGTGCAATAATGGTGTAAATAGTGTTTCCTTTGCATTAACCAATTTAAATAATGAAAATGCTAAAATTATAAGACCTACATATATAATCCTGATCGCTCCCTAAAGGAAAGGTCGAAATTGCTATCCATAGAATTTATTCCCAAGAAAGCAACAAAATAGTGGATCAATCAGCTCAATGGCACCACATTCTCACCCATTCCAATAAACTAGATTAGAAATCTTAAATAAATCTATTTAGAAAGTGCCAAGAGATATGAGAACAATTTTATCTTTCACTTACCTTCTTTGCACTTTTTTTCTTTTTTGGTTTTATTTTTCAGTGATACACACTTCTGGTAACAATTTATTTGATGTTATGAATTTGACTGTCTTTTTCAAATAAAAGTGCATATTTATATATAAAATTGTATTATTGTTTGAATTATTATCTAAGGTTGGTCATGATTTGTGAACGTTACGGGATGCCCCTATCCCAAAAAACCTTGTACTTGTTCCCATCCGCCTTGAGGAGGGGACGACCGACAGTCCCCGCCTTGAATTAGGAAAATTCACAGGAAACGGTAGGAAACGTTTCCTCCTGGTTGGGAACGGTCCCCCGTCCTTGGGTACGGCTCAACGTCCCCTTCCGTACCTGGGGATGGTTAGCTGTCCCCCGCGTACATGGAGCCTCTAGAAATTTAAAAAATATAAAATTTTGTTTTATTAAACATTTTATATTGCTGCTAAATGTTTTGCGGGGCCCACAACAACATAAAATGTTTGTCTAAAGTCTAAAAACAAAAATTTAAATGAAACTTTATAAAGTTTCATAAATCAATCAATCATTATTTGGGCTCTCTCACGGAAAGCTCCATTTTCCATTTTCCATTTATTATTTATTGCGTCTATGACGAATCCTATTCAGATTTATCAATTGGTCTTCCTGTTGCTACTGCCATGGCTGCCTTAGTCTTCTGTTGTATTTCATGCCGACTCTTGTAGAAATTAGCCTTCATAGCTAGCTCTAGCATAGGTTGTTGAGATCTGGATGTAATGTCCCCTTCCTAGGCAGTACAGCTATTTCAAGGGTTAGCCTATCATTCAGATCCTCGTAGGCTGGCAAATGTGTTTAGAGGATCACTTATGGCAGTTATCCAGCATTTGGGAACATTATTCCAGCAGTTGATCAGGTTTTGGCCTTGGCAGACACCTTCAGAGTGGTTTTTGGGTACTTACTATTTATAGTAAGTCAGGCAGGCAGGGGTTTCTATTTCTGGTAGGGCACTTGGTTCAGTTGGTCAGTTCAGTGTCGATCCAGCCTGACAATCCAGTGAGCAGATAGTGAATATCAGAGCATTTAATGATATGGGGAAATATTTAAGTTGTGACTTTATAATATAAAGTCAATTAATTAAATATTAGAATATCAATGGAATAATATAAAGTATTTTATACTTTATATTAAAGGGGTCAATTATTAATGACTTAAATACTCAATAGTCATTTATTAAAAAGGGACGCCATATTTAATTATTTTCCCTAAGTTGAAGAGGCGAATTTATTAATATTTAAAATGCTCATTAACTTGCTTTTTTGGGTCGACCTAATGAGAGAAGGCTTATATTTCATCTCAAGGGCAAATCGAACTTCATTATGAATTACTCTAATTTGTCTTATTATCTCTCTGAGAACATTGGGATTTGTGAAACAAAGGTTTCTGCGAATCACTGGATTTTGAAGAACATTCCCTCTTCAGAATCAGGCATACTGAGACTGTGAGATATCAGTTGAAGATTGTCAATGGGTGACTTTATTCAGAAGTCATATTTGTGCTTACAGAGGAAGAAATAATTAAGGGTTTGAAGAATAATATTGAATCAATTGGAAGGACGACTCTAGCTTCATCCATCATTTCACAGACCATTATATCTTCAGCCGTACCATCTTCATTATTGGCTGTCAGGCCATACTGTACCAGCAACATGGCGTGAGGATTTGTGCAAGGAAACACCTTGTTTTCCTAGGCGACTCAGCTTCCACCTTGGACGCATATCTACTGTGGACATTTGGGCCCTATTTGGCGTTGGAGATTCTCATCTTTTCAGCCGTTCATTTCCTGTTGTCTTTTTCATTGCTGCGCATAAATGCAACCAGATTTGGGTTGAGAGACACTGGTCTCTGCAGGGATAAACCGCCAACTTCTTAGAATATGTTGGATATAAAATCAACCCATCATATGAAGATAATTGTTCCTTCAATGCTTTCAAGGTTGCTGTCAACTCTGCATTCTCTGCTTCTAAAATCTCAACCTTGGCCTTGGCTTTAGTTACCTGTTTTAATTTTATCACACATAGTTGATGAAATCTTGTGAGTAGAGAAACTTAAAGCAGCTGCTTTGAAATGTTTCAATTGTTGGGTAATTTGCTTTCAAACTTTGAAATTCAGCAACGTCTGGAATTAGATTGACTTAGTGAAAAGTGAAATTATTTTTATGCATAGATTACTTGTCTTGCAGGGTGTTAGAATAAAAAACATATCATTTCTCCAACAGAGATAAGCTAAATCTGAACTTGACATTATCAGTCCTCACAGTCAAAGCTACAGAAGATGGTTCTACTCGGATGTAAGAAAAACCTAAAAACCTTGAAGAATCCTCTAAAGATAGAAGATTTGGCAACATAACAAGTAAAATCAACAAAAATGGTTCTAATTATGTCTGCAAATAAGATTCAACGGGTGATATCAATTTAGGTGGGGTCTCTCAAAAATTCACAAATCAACCATTTGATGTCAATGTAAAATACGTTAATGTGTTAGCAGCTTTGGTAGCTCCTTCCATCTCATCACTTTCATGGAAGACATAAATTGAATGATAGCCTTTGGCTATTCAATTTATATTCACTGTTTTGTATTATACTCATCTCATATTATGGCCGACATAAAAGAATTCGAGTTGATCTTTTATTAGAATATATTTAATATTTATTTGAGGCCGACTATCATTAAAGGATATTCATGATTTATCATAAGGTGGCCGACCTCTTGTGAAGAGGTGTGAACATTTATCAAGGCCGACTTCAATAAGATAGGCAATCTCTTATAAGGCCGACATGAAGGATTAGTTTCAACCCACTCATCTGTATATATATTCAGTTTGTTCGTCCATTGCATTCAATCAGAGAACAAGATCAGTTCGATCATTTTACTCAAGTGCGAACCTAGCTGTTATTCTAGTGCGAACACATCTGACAATCAAGTGCGAATATGTCTGATATTTGAAGAGCGAATATATCAATTCAGGGACATCAATCAAGTGCGAATATGTCTAATATTTGAGAGCGAATATATCAGTTCAGGGATATCAATCAAGTGCGAATAAGAGACTGTTGAATTATTGTGAACTCTGCCATTCGGATCTGTGTTAGATGCGAACTCTCTATATCTGATTAGTTGCGAACTCTCCAATTCGGATCTGTGCGAACTCAGCCATTTCGGGTCTGTGTTAAGTGCGATCTATGTCAGGTACTCAAGGGTGAAAATCAGTGCGAAGTAATATGATGCGAATTCATATCTAACAGGTTGAGAACCAATTGTGTTTGTGAGTATTGTCAAATGCTATTCTTGTAGACAGTCATTTCATATATAACAGGTACAATTTGCCAAACTGTCATATGTTATTTTGTCATCTTGCCAGTGTTGAATATCGGTCTTGTGTTAGACCCCATTGTAATATGTAAAATTGCCAGTGTTGCATAAAATATAAGAGAGATCTCTGTTGCTGGGTTTTTCTCCCTCAAGAGGAGGGTTTTCCCAGGGTATATGCTGTGTTATTCTGTCTGATTTCGAATTATTTTTCTGTGCATTTAATTTGTTCACATAAATTTAACAAATCCTCTTATGGTATTTGGATATTGATAGACCATGGTTTGATTGATGTTTGATATTGCTATGATAAATTTTATAATTCTTTAATGACATTTATTATGTTGTTATACTACTACTCTCGCGATTTATTTATATATTGATATTGTTGCTATCAATTATTAATTTATTGACATATATCTCTCTCTTTCCCTCTCTTTGTCTATAATATATTAATAAATTTTTGAAAAAATCATATATATATATATATATATATGTATGTATTTTGTAATAGTCCCCACAAGGCGGGCCCCTAGGAAGCGTCCTGAATGGTCCCTAGCCATCCCCGTCCCTGTCCCCAAAGGCTGTGGAACACAGTTTGTGAACAATGCATGAATGTAATAAGCTATAAACTCCCCCGGCTATAGCTGCAGGTTACACTTCTCAGCACTCTAATTATATATAATCAATTACAAGTCCAATGGCAAAAATTGTGACACCCAAGTATAGTATTAAATCCTGATGTAAATTGTAAGTTTGATGATGTACAAAATCAGCAAAATCCCTTCAGATTTTGACAAATATGGATCATTTATCCTTACGATTTATTCATACCAAGAATGTCCAAATGAAACACTAAAAGACTTAAGCCAAAATTCAAGAGATGCTATTTGAAAAAGCATCTCTCAGACTGTACATGATATTTCTACCGTTGAGTCCCATATTACCTTTATTGTCCGATCAGCCGAACCAGTACAGAACCAGTTATTACTGTGGTCAAAAGCAATAGATCTCACCACACCCAAATGCCCACTGATAACCTGAGCCAACAAAGAAAGACCAATATGTTATAGAAGTGAACAGCCATTCAATTAACTAAACTCTAATGCATGGGAAACAACAAAATCTTGAAGTAATTATCACAGACCATTTTAATAAACATGAATATGTTAAATACAACTTGTTCTTTATGCAATAATAAACTTATCCAGCAACACCACTAGGCTCATAACATAATTAGAACCCATGTAAATATTATCTAAGTAGTTTAATCTTTAAAACAGTCTAGATGTGTTGATTTTCTCAATAAGAACAAACATGAAACAAGTTTATAAATTTGGCTAAAATGCAATGTTAGAATATACAAAACCCATTTTTACAGGTCCAATGTAGTTATGCATGTAGTACATCTTTTAGTTATGTCATCTTGTTTTGATACCATGCACCTTGTGTATGGAGCTTACATGTGTTAGTGTGCTTCCTTATATTTTATGGTATACATGTCTAAGACTCTAAGGTGTATTATAATCCTATATTGGGATATGTGTCATTATTGGATTGGCCTATTTTTATATTGTTGAGCAAACAGTTATACTAAGAGGGGTTGGGGGAGGGAGGAGTGAATCAGTATCTAACAATCTTTTACTTTTCAAACTCAATTAATTACATCAACTACACATATGCAAGATCTAGCAATTAAGTACACAATGAGAACACTCGATTTATGTGGAAACCCTTTCAAGAGAAAAACCCCGGCACAATATATATATATATATATTCTATCTTCTTCTTGTAGGCATCAAAATTATAGGCTCCAACCCCCACACAAACTGAACTTCAACCCAGCAAGAGGCTCCAACACCCACACAAACTAAGCTCCAACCCAGCAAGAGGCTCCAACCTCTTAATCCTTCAATGGCTGATATAGTATGCTTCTTCACAGGATCTTCCTCTCACAAATCTGATTACAACTCACACAATATCCTTCTCCAAAATCTGATCACTATCCACACAATAACCTTCTTTCACAAATCTGATTACAGTCATGCACAATCTTCCTTTCAAATCTGATTCAATCTATGCACCAATTCTTTTCACACAACTGATCATAAACATGGCATTATTTTCACATAATTTTATTCCTTACCATCTACTCAAATTCACTTTACAATCTGCTCAAATTCACTTTACAATCTGCTCCTACTCTTAGCATATTGTTGTGCCCCAAGAGCCAAATTTTTTTTGCTTCATTGAGCATTTGATCCAGTTCGAAGGGAGGAAATTTTAGAGGGAGATTCCCATTCTGGTGAAGGAAATGGGTGATGTCATTAATAGCGACGGCGGTCTACAGTAAGAATGGGCGTCATCCCTTGCCTTGCGGGGCATACCGCTAATTACTTTACAATCTGCTCCTACTCTTCACATATTATTTGTACCCCAAACCGAATTTTTTGCTTCATTAAAGGCATTTTTGATCAGTTCGAAGGAGAAATTTTGGAAGAGATTCCCATTCCAGCTGAAGAAATGGGTGATCATAACAATAACAACAATAACCACAACGGTCACAATGGAAGAAACGCAAGACGTCCAGCCCCCTTGCCTTGGGGCGACAATATTGGACCGTTGGCTTTACAAGAACACCATGAACTACCCAAGGGTTCACACAAGTTTTTCACGAGATTTCATGGTGATGGTTCCGGACATCGGATGAACATCTATTAGCATTCACGGCATGCACCACGTCGCACATGTTGCACGTGAGGACATCGTGATGCGGTGTCGTGGAGACTCTTGAGAATAACGCGATAAGCCCGGTTCAACAGTCTTGAACTAGGAATCATCACCAGTTGGGCCATCATGAGTGAGAAGTTCTTGGCAAGATTCAAACCTGCCGAGGACAATCACAAACTTTTTGTGCAACTCTCAAATTCAAAGATGGAGAAACATGAACTGATGAGAGAATTTGTAGCAAGGTTTAATCACCTTGTTACATGTCTTTCTCACACTTTAAATCCATCTAAAAAAATTTTGATGAGTTCTTTCATCAATGGACTATTGTCAGAGATAGCCTTTTTCTTGAAGATAAGTGAAGAAGATAGTCTACAACTCCTTCAAGAAGCAACAATCAAGCTCAAAGACAATATGATTATGATGGGAAAGATGAATGATGATTCAATCAGACTGCTCGTGCAAGCATTAGCTAATCTGTTGCTACAAAAGGTAGCAAACGAGGGGACTATACTAAAGAGACAGTCACCCCCTCAAGGGAAACCAACCTTGCCCACACCACCGACATTTCAACCACAACAATAGTACAAGCCAAGGAGAAACAACTTCTATCCGTATAATAACTACAAGTCAAAGTTTTCGCAAGGACAACTGAAGCAAAACAATGAAGTTAAGAAGCCCACAGTCTTTTGCACTTTCCATGATTTTGTTGAACACACCGGCGCGACATGTCTGGAGAACCAAAGAATGAATCAGCTCATGGGATTTGTCAATTCTACTCCTAGTTCAGGTTTCATACCTTCCAGTTCAAACGTCATCTCTTCACAGATGAAGGAATTTGATGGCGACTCCGCAATGGGGTATTTTGATTGAGAACCCATAAATGAAAAACAAGAAGAAGAATACGCCACTTTTCTCTCACGGTTAATCATGAGAATATCACCTCACTTATGTTCACACGTGCGCAACATTTCAAAGCACAAAAGGAGGAAGAAGAGAAGCGAAATTCAAATGGAAAACGAAAGGAAGTAGCTTCTACTTCCAATTCTAAAATTTCACAAGAAAACATTGTGCCGACTGCTTCAGATTCATCTTCAGCAAGTTTTGACATCATGTCTTCTATGATGAAGATGAAGGTGCAAATTTCTCAATTGGAGTATCTACAGGATCATCCAAAGTAGCTGGATAGAATCTTGAAGGTTGTGAAAAAGAAGGCTACTACCCAGCCAACATTATTGCAGTCCTCTTTGTCGAAGCCAAAACCGTTCTATATATCCTTATATATAGGAGGTTTCAAATTGAGCAATTGTATAATTGATAGTGGAGTTTCCAACAATGGTATGCCTCTATAGATTATGAATGCATTGGGACTATCATGCACCCCTACTCAAGAAAAGTGTTATTCACTCAAGTCCAAGCCAATGTCGTTAGTTGGTCAACTTAAAGATGCACAAGTTAGGCTAGCATCATGTCCTGAGAAGAAGATCATGATGACCATCTTGGTGGTTGATATTCCTACCAGCTACAGGATGCTACTTAGCAGGATTTTTTGTAAAGACCTCAAAGGAGAGATTCAAATGGATTGGTCATTCATGACAATTCCATTAAAGAAGGACACATTCAAGTTGCAGCCTGAAACGAGTCAAAGTTTACAGTGGTTAAGTCCTAGGATCCACATGCTCAAGTGTTATATCA
>VDFB02120399.1:0-17211 GCA_007258455.2 Sequoia sempervirens | reverse complement strand
TAAACACAATAGACCAGTAGCCTAGGCCTATCCATTGGGCATGGAGTCCATGTTCTATTCTAATTTAATTCAAAAAACTGTAGCTCAACCTCAAAACACACAAAAAGAAAGAAACTATTGCAATTTTGTTGAAGATAGAAACTGAAAAATCAGGTGCAACAATTGCACTTGTTAAAAACATGACAAAACTGAAATGAAACGTGCTAGCAGGCAGTTATTGAAAGCAAAACTGAAACTGAAACTACTCTATCCTACACTACCCGCCAGTTGGTAGTGATCGACATAACCGCTCAATCGGGTTGTGAGAAAACTGCCCTTTCTCACCAAATATATGACGTATTTCCCCGGCTTGCAAATTGTCCAATAGTGATGAAGGAAAAGTAACGTCGAGTGCATAGATTAAACAACTCTTCACCATGAAAACTACCTCCCTTTCAGAAAGTTAGACAAGAGATGCATGTAGCTGTTTTGAATAGGTAAGCAACCGCATTGATGAATTTTGATGCTCACCCCTACTCTCCCAAGTAGGTAATTCAAATGGTAACTCTCTCATTGTCCGGGCTAACCGCCGTGTGCCCGATAGGATTATCCCCCTTGCCTGACACCAACTTATAACTTTCAGCCCGTTGTTTATGCTCTATTTTCTCAGCCCATTATTCATGATCTTCAAGAACATTAAATGAAGTTAAGCTATCCTTTTTCTGATCTCTGAAGACTTCATTCTTTCCTTGTAAAGATGCTAATTGGAGGTAATATGTAGGTTGTTCATTGGCTGCTACAATCTGATCTTCTTGAAATATTTTCCTATTATTGTTTATAGGAGGATCAACTATTCTTTCTTTCAACTCTGTAATGAAAACAAAGTCATGTTTCTTTGCGTCATTTATAATAGTCTCTGAAAAGAAATCATTAATGCTTTCAATGATTGGATATTCTCGACTAAGGAGCTGATATCCTTGTTGGATAACTGAAAACAAGTCTTCAAACTATTGTTCCTTATGCTCTTCGTTCATGATAGAATACAACTCCTCCTCAACAGAGTGGGGTAGCTCATCAAATAAGTTCATAGGCTGCAAGACATTATCTTCTACATCTTTTCCAATAGCCTCCTTAATCTAAATGGGTTGATCACATGTTTCTCTTTCATATGATACTAGCTCATCATCTATGTTAGAACAAAAAACCTCTATGATGCTTAAAAAAATATTCTCATCTAACTGATAATTGTGCATTAAAACTAAATGAGTTTTATCATTTAGTTGCTCCATACCAGGCATAGATGCTATCATGCATGTGATATCCTCATTTTCACCAAAAAATTAAGGAAGCTCATCGAACAAGTCAGTAATATTCTCTGGCTGTTCTAAATCAACTGGTAAATCAAGTACCTGCATGCTCTCTTCAACTTGCTCAACAAAACCAGGTAGTTGGTCAAATAAAGAAATTGAATCATTCTCCTCAAGTAGTTCCTTTTCCAGTGAAACTTGGGCACCCTCTGTCTGCAAGTGAAGATCTTCAATTGGTAATTCCTGCATTCTACTTTCGGCCATCTTATAAACAGTATCAATTTTTTTTTCAAATGAATCCAAATCTAAGGGGTTCAACAATGAATTTGACTCAACATCGCCTTCACATGTGCTATTGTTGTTTTGAGCTGGGAACACAATGCAAAAAAAAACTTCCTGCTCCTCTTTTCCATTCCTCCAACTTGGAACCTTGATTGAGTTAGACTCTACAATTTCTTCCTCTTTTTGATCTTGAATTAATACACAAGGAAAATCCTTTCTAAGGTTTGGCATTTTATAGTTAGGATGCTTGGTCGAAGAAGGCTTCCATAATTGTTTAGTTATTTGATTACTTAGCTCAAGTTTTGGACATGTCTGAAGTTGAGGATTAATGGATTGATTTGATAAATTTTGTTCATTCATGAGCTCCTGTAGGAGCTGATCTTTAACATTGGATTGAATATTACCCCTGTAACTTGGAATGTCAAGTCTAGACAACTTACTTGGAGATTGTGTAGAAACCTTGAAAACCTCTTTCTCTATTGGATGATGCTTTATGTAAGAAACTGGTTGGGCCTCCATCACTGATGCTTGGGCAATCAACATTTTAATTTTCTCTTCCTCTGCAGCAAGACCTTCTTCATACTGTCTCCTCTATATTAGCAAGTCTTGCTCATAGAGATAGGCCTGATAGGCCATCTATTCGTGTTGCTGATCATACTCTTGCTGCCTCTTGAACTCCTCTATCTTTTTTGTGATATCTAACAATATGTCCTTCATATTATTCATGTTATTCTTCATATCATCCACCTCTTGGAGCTGATTTTAGGCATATGAATATTGATCTGAAGGCTGAGTAGGGGTGGGTGGGAGGTAAGCATGTTGAGCATGTTGATAGGTTGTTGTTGCATGGCTGTTTGGGATAAAACTAGCAACGTGATTGGCCTGATATGGCTAATAGGGTGTTGGGTTGATAGGATTTTCATGAAACGGAGGTGAAAACATTCCTTTTTCATAAAAACCAGACATGTTAAAGCATTTGAAATCTTCAAATCTTCTTTAAATCAAAGTGAATGGGACCTCTTTTGTAAATGTGAACATACCAGCACTTTGTTTGCTGAAACTAGTGGATTGTGCTCGGAGTCGATAGGTATAATTTTGTAACCTTTGAAAGGAAAAAAAATGTTGTTGTATATACCAACATAGCAGCTTGAAAAATTTGAATTTATTCTCTGAAGTGTGCTTTAGAGTCCCACCGGGCGTGCCAAAAACTATTGTCAATCAAATTGCACCTGAATTCTTGAATGGTTAAATTTAACAATCTGTTGAAACATGGGAACTATCTTTAGGCTATGGGTATTCCTATGGCGAAGATAGACCTCCAAATTCTAGGTTGGTTCTTATTTGATGATCAATTAGATACTTGAATGATTTTCTTTGAGAAAAGGGATAGAAGAACTTTCGATGTATGAACTAGAACTAAAACCTCGGTGATGCACCTAAATGATGGTCTTACATACAACTTGTTTCCCTGTAATTACACTTCAATAATCCCTATTCACACAACTAAATTTGAACGGTTTAACCACATAAATGAGTATATGAAGGCTTGGCTATTATTACCATCTTTGAAGAGAGAAAGAGCACGTCTTCAAATGCTTAACTAAAATAGTAAAATTAAGCCAAATGCACAACATACACAACCCTGGGAATCAAACTTGATTGTATACAAGCACATATGAAATGAGATGGGAAAATAAAGGTTCACGAGATTAAACCACGATAGATTCCTTATCAAATCATTCCTGACATGACACGAGATCTTGAAGGAAAAATCTTGCTGCTCGAAAGGTAAAAGAGGAAAGCGCCTCTACGCAAATTTAATGAAACTTGATTAACATGTATGCTATTAATCGAGAAACTAAAGTTACATGACAATTCACTTTGCAGAATGCAAGCGAATAACAAGAACTAAAATGAAAAAGATAAAATTTTCAATATATATACTGATGAGAATGCACTTCAAAGTGCATGAACATGAGAAACAAAGTCCAATTTGGTGAGAAGTGAAGTAAATCAAGGTGAAATCCACGGCGAGGAAGAAAAATCCCTAAAAATAGGGTTCAAACTCATGCAAAATGGGTAGACCAATCTCAAACTTGCAGTCATAAAGCATGCAAAAGCGATGCGTAACTCAAAGCTAAGGCTGGAAATCTCTGAGATAGAGCCAAAACATGCAAAAATCCTTCTTGCTTTAATCAACTCGCCCATGATAACCTAAAATCCATTTCGCATGACAAATCTTCAATTAAGTCTATATGAAACTGATATGAAACTGAAGTAAAGTGCCAAATGCCTTCATAACTCACATGATGAACTCGTCTTCTAGTTAACTCTACTCAAGTACTGCATAGATCTCTAATTAACTCATCATCACATGATGTCTTTTATTTGCATGTAAAGATCTAGCTAATTAATTAAATGATTTATAATGTATCATTTAATCAATTAACCTGTACATTGAGAATGCAAAAATAAAAGAAAGAATAATATTGAGGCATAATGTCTAATATCAAATCAGAAGCCTTAATTCTCATCTTATGGGCTTTCTTACATTATACTTAGCATATTTACAATATGCATTCACTACTTCCAAAAATATTAGTCGACCATCATGTTTATTGGAAATCTTTTGCTAATAATCGACCATAATGATAAAAGAAATATAGACTTAAGAGTCAAAGCAGCCACGGGCAAAAATGAGACATAATGATTATTTAAAATAAAAAATGGCTTAGGGCGAATGGAAAAAAGCAATCATCGAACCCTAAAAATTGCTATCATTCTTTTGACTTTGAAGAAGTTGGCCGCCACTGCTAAGTAGGGTTTGAACTCGAAATTCCACCATGAAATGACTTGAATCTGCACCTTTTGGACATTTTTTGAGTTGAATCTTGTTGATTTTCATATGGTAAGTTCGTTCTTTACCAGTTTGAGGTATCTTGACTCCATTATATAGCATTTTATGAGCTTTAAAGTCATGGCTGTGCATAATATCTGATATATTCTTTGTCATTTTTTGTCTGTGTCGATCTCTGCACTTTGTCTGACTCTGGCCACCATGAGAACTCTTAAAAGGGCATGACTTGCACTGGTGAATACGTGCCAAGAAAGAATTCTCAAAGATTTATTCATGGCGACTTTGGTAAGTCTATTTTCTCCTCTTTTGTATATATCTTCAGCTTCTTTCTTGTTGCGCCCTCCATTACCCTAATACATTTATTATGTTGATAATTCTCCATACTGCTTAAATCGTGGCTGGAGACTTAGACTATAACTTGATAGGAGGAAGCTTAAAAGGGATTTCGTGACATATATTTTCTTGAGAATTTCAATTCCAGTGATATAAATTCGGGCTATGAAAGGCACTTCACTCTTGTTTTTTGAACAAACACACACATGGGTATCTCTTATTTGGAGAATTTTTTTGCAAAAAACCCTTATATGGGTTCGACCTAGAATAGTAAAAAACAAGTATTTAGTAACTGAAAGAAATTTTTGAATGCCCTTGTTGATCTCCTCCATATGCTTCTCTTTACTCTCTTTGGTCATGGCTTATGATAACCCCATCTGGGTATTTGTACTTCACTGTATTTTCATGTTCATTTGTTGATGCTATGCCATCTACTTATTATATGCACCATATTCAGTTTACTGAAAAGATCACTCCATATTTGTTTTGCTTTACTTGCTCAAGCTCGATGGTTATCTTTATTACATTTCACATTTTTATGTTACTCATGGTGACCTCCATTTACTTCATTTTCATTTCATCTACTTTGCAAAAGACTATGGCTTTGGAACTCTAAGATATTGAAATCTCAGGCCATGAATGCATATTGTATTCTTTCCCTAAAATTGCCTCCTCCTCTGTTGACTGTATTGTTCTCATGACTGTGACTATCACTTGATAAAATATTAAAATTGAAAGTTGGTTGTAGCTTTTGTGATCTGCTTTGTAGTGAATACCCACCATTCTTGTATGATATATCTTCCTCATTATATTAACAATGATTATTTAATCATTATGTTGTCTTGAAACCTCTTTGAGATCAATGAGGAAGAGGAAATGACTTATATTTTTCTATTGTTCTCATTAAAAATGAAAACTTGTAACTATTCTTAATCACCTTATTATGTAATCATACATGACTCAAGTGCATTCATTTAGATAGTAATGCATAGAAACTAGCCCTAACGTCCCTTCATTTTGCATTTAAACTACTTTGGTATTTCATGACTACTATTCATTTTATATGACCATGAAGGCTTGTTGTTCATCAGAAGTGACTATCTCCTTAATGCTGCTATAAATTGTATATCATGTCTTCTTGTTTGATGTCTCGCTTTTGATTTAATTCCATTACATTAACTTGAATATACAAGTTGAACCTCCATTTGATCTGGTTACTATCTCTTTTTTATTATGATGTTGAGAATTCACTACTCCCCTGCTGCTTTGATCTGGCACTTGTAATATGTATGTCTACTTGATAAATGATGATGCCTCATTGTACATAGTAAAATTCCATTGTACTTCATATATATCTTCCATTATTGCTCTATACCTTGCTAGCATGTCAATGACTGGTAACAGTTGTAACCATCATTTGCTATTAAATCCATGTCATGGATATTGTTAAATCTAAACTTTCTCTTAGCACTATTAGTAGCAGTTGAATGCTTATCTTTCCAGACTCATGACTTAATAAGCTGCATGCAGCAATATGATGAAGGCATTACCTTGTAGCATGATCAACTGGCTTCGCTAACGTGAGCATGTGAAACTTACGAAAATCATACATGGAGCTATTTTAAAATCTGCAATCTCTCTTTTATCAGCAATTGTGAGAGGAGTTCACTTTAAATTCTTGTCTTCAAAACTGCCCTTGCCATTGGAAACTACCTGTCTTTCTAGATGATTGCTCTTTTTATGATGATTGCTATGTTTCGCCCCACAAGTCTGCTAGGACTATGTATGAATCTTGAGTTCTTAAACAATTTCAAATATGTTGATCTCTTTTCTCCTTCAGTATAAAAGAACTCAATACCCTTACCTAGATGCAAAAGTCATTACAAGGTAGAGCTAGAAACAAGATAATAAATGAAATGGCTTCTTTATGAATCTCTTCTTGGTTACAAGCTTGCTTTTCTTAATAGTTGTAATTGATATGGTGATACCATGTGTCCATGACCTAGGAAGCGTCCTTACGATATACCCGAGATACACCCTTGTGGGAGCTTGTTTGCTCCACATGTCGATAAAAATATTCTTGAACATGGCCAGACCTATTCACCGGACATTGGAAACAAACACATGTTAGCAAAGGCCAAGAGAAACTTCCATTGAGTTCATGTTTCTTACGGTTAGTAGGCCGTTTCATTTGGTGAGAATGTGACTATGCAAACTACATTTCTGTTGGTAGCATGGCAAAGGCGAGAATGTAATTCATCATTGCTTAGGTACTAACTCTAATGGATTCCTTTATAATTTTGTGGTTCATGGAGGCGAGGAAACGAGGCTGCAGCAACTTGGAGACGCGATGACTGGAGAGACATGAAAGTGATTCATCATTACAGGAAATGATGAATTTCTCCTCTTCTTTACGCTTATGTTATTTTCAGTAGTGTAGTTTATCCTTGAATTGTGTATTCATCATTTGATTGTCATAATCAAATTCAGTTACTCTCGTGGCTTGTGCGAGATTCAGTGTTTTTACAAAATGAATAAAAAGAATTATTATGCAAATTCTCAATTTTCTGTTTCAAATACTTGCACAATAAAACTATGATTCAGATGTAAATTGATCTCTATGATGATCAATGAATACTTAAACAACAAAACATGAAAATTTCTATACCTATCAATGATGAATTTGATTCAGCTCTACCTATTTGAGCTCATAGTGAAAAATAGGTAACAATTATGACACATGCTATGATATATTTTATGACAGTTGTAAGGAATTTGTCATAACCCACTATTAGCATGAACTAGGCACCCAAGCTTGGAGAGATGTTTTGCATGTTATGAAAACTATAAGGGGTGTACCTGAGAATGTTGTACAAATGTCAAAATGATTCCTATGGTGTGAAATATTGTTGCCACATGGGTTTGGACACCTAACCTCTTCTTGAAGCTTCTTCAAGCTTGTCTCTTCTATAAATAGGATGCCTTGCATTGTAGAATGCATAGTTTGTTTACAGGTATCAATGTTATGTTGGATTTCCTATAAAAGAGCAAGATGTAGTCTCCATGTTAAGGCTGTGAGCCTGCAAGTGTATTGTAACCTTATTTTTGAAGATTAATACATTGGTTTGATGCTTTGGAGTGTGGGTTTTTTTACTCGAAAGGGTTTTCCCCACGTATATCGTGTTTTCTTCTCTTCTGTCTATTTTTCTTTTATATTCTTTGCATTTCTCATTCTTCAAATGTTAATTTACATGCCATTATGCTGCTGAAATTTTCTTAGATCTGAAACTACATCAACTTTCCTAGAAGGGTTAATGCATGGGAAATTAAATTGTGTCTATTTCCACTTTAAGGCATGGTAGTATGTGCTTGTATCAAGATGATTGATATTTGATTTTTTTAAAGAAACATAAGATACTAAAGGTGCATACTAGTTCTTGGAAGGATTTTTGAGTTCCTCATTTCCTTTCATTTGGTATCAGAGCTTAGTTCTAGACTTGCATGCGTATGTATGTAAGTTACATGTACTTGCATGAACTTACATGTCACTTGCATGTGCTTGCATGGTAATGCATTTGGTGTTTGGGGTTCTAGGTATTCCTTCTGTTGTGATTTCTTAGCTTGGAAAGCTTGAGGGATTTTGTTTTGAAGGAATTGGTTGATTATTAATCTTTGTTTGAGTGGAAGTTTTGCATTTGATCTTGTTTTGTAGAAAAAACAAGCATTGTGAAGGATGGAGAAGATAGAGTTTTATGGAGTTGATCATGTGGTTACATTTGATATGTTATTGATCTGAAGCTCCTGTTTGAAAGTTGAATAACCTTGAATGCTTGTAGGCTATAGAGTTGATCATTGAATGATATGGAAGATTATGGAATAGCCTAATTCTCTCTTGGATGCATGTAAATGTTGGTGGTGGAGTTGGCTTGCAAATGGGCCTAGAAGTTCTTGGACCTCTCTTTCCTAATGGATGTTTGTACTTACATGGCTCAGATTCATGTTCCTTGGATTTGAGGGTTTTGTGGGATTTTTCGTTTAAAAATCTATGATTATGCATATTCATGATATTCCATTTTTCTGGTTTAACTATTATGGTTGTACAAAAACTTGAGGGTATTCCAAATAATAAGTAGATATGGATTTGCATGTGTGATACAAACACGATGGTTTTTTGCAGGTTTTACATGGTTAATCAAAACTTGCAGTTTTACAGATTCGTGGATGAACTATTTTTTCAGATTATGTTCCTTGGGTTATTTGGATGTAAGATAGTTACAGGTTTGAATGTATGCTTCATGCATGTTTTGAGGAGGCTTGTAGCTTTCTCATTAAGGAAATGTTGGTATATGTTTTACCATTGGTGATTTGTGGGTTGTGAAGTTGGGATATTTTATATTTTATAAGCTTCTAGACAACATATTTTCTCTAAAGATTTTACATTTTTCTTGTGTTCTAAAAGTTATGGGTTTGTGTAGATTTGGAATATTCATTTGTTCAGATGAAATATGTGTGATCCATTATTCTAAATTTGTAAGCGAGTTTAGATTTACATGGAGAAGTTTTTTCAAGTTTTACTTATTAAAAAAAAATCTGTGGTTTGTAGATTTGTGGGAAATTTTGTGTTCAGACTCTTAGAGTTTTCTGGATGAAAATAATTGTAGATTTGTAGGAATACTTGATTAGTTCCTTAACTATGGTACTCAGTTGTGGATTTCTTTGGAAAATTGGGTCTGCTGGTGATCTGGTGTTTGATTCTTAAAATCTACATGTTATCTTTGTTGATATCTCAATTTTTTTCATGTTACTAATGTGATGATGAGTTTGCATGCTTCAATGTATGGGATCTACGAGTTATGTAGTCTATGGATTAGCTACCCACTGGATGTAGTGGGCTGACTCCGATGTGGACCATCTATATCCATGGGATTTATTTAGTGTTGATGTAGATTTCATTAGATGTCCTTATCTGTGGTCATTTGTGCATTGGTATTTTGTTTTGAGATGAGAGGATGGATAGTCAGTTATGGGACTTGTAGCATGTTTTTTATCTTCTTGGCTTGGAGATTTTGGTTCTACTTATTATTTGTTGTTGTTGATATTGCATTTTATTGTGTTTAAAGAGCCATGAAGAATATTCATTAAGGAGATGGTTGTCATGATGCTTGGAGAGCTCAATATCACTGTTTAGTGGGATCTTTAACAATGACTATGGATTCATCACTTGACGATGGATTATATTCTTTAGTGTTGCAAATGTCACTATAAGGAGCTCTTAGATCTTGTTGCTGCAGAAGGCTTCTTTCACATTTACATGGACATTATTTGGAGATGGTTATCTTCATGAGATTGGAGATGTTGTTTCTGGTTTAGAGTATTTGGGTATTATGTCATGATGTACTCTTGATTCTACATTAGATTTTGGTATGGTACATATTCTCTTGAGACCAGGATGTATGCATTGTTGAATGTGATCTCCTAGGAGGAGATGGTTAGATCATGTTGTCATGTTTATGTTCCCATTTCATGATTGGAGCTTTGACATTGATCTTGGTGGTTCTCTTTGTATTGAGTACATTGATCATTTTCTTGATTACTTCATGATGGTGCTATGTTGCATTTGGAGTTTGGCATGGATTGATTGGTTATAGGTAATCATGGATACTTGGACACTTAGGTGAGGCTTGAAGCTCTCTTATGGTTAGAGACATGTTTTAAGATGGTCACTCTTGATGGGATTTCATCTGGAAGTCCGAGGAGCCTACACCTTGGTTGGACATGAGTTCAACATGGACCTTTGAGGAGAGTGTTCTTGGATGAGTCATGATGACTTGGATATCTTGGAGGAGAATTCTAATTCCCCTCTCTTGGTCTACTTGACAGTCTACTTCAAAGGTATCATCCATTGGTCCTTTTAGGTGTATTATGTTATGCTTTTTCCTCATGTATATGGATCTTGAGGTAAGGATATATGGTTTTGGAGGATTCATTTGAGGAATGTTGGCATGTTTATCTCCTTATGCATTATGAGAAAATTCATTGATGTTGAGTTTAGGAGATGTATTAGGCTTATTCCCTAATATGGGAATGGTTATTTAGTTTGACTTTCTTTGGCTTGAGAAGCTTATATCCATGTTGATTACATGATATAGGTATCAATGCGGGATCATGATGGGCCAAAAAGTGGTGATATGTGCTATATGATGGCCCATGTGGTTGACGATTTTTTTACCCAAAATTGATGATGAAATGAAAGGGTTTTAAAGGAGATTCTCAACTTTCCACCAATATAAATTATGATTTACTTTGAATTTAATAAATAATTATTATTCATTTTCTATTTGAATTATGACTAAAGTCTTGATTGATAGGCGATTGAAAAAAATAGCTTTCAAAGATCACATTTTTGAATCCAAAACATCGCACATTCTATGCTTCACATACTATAAGATTAAAAAAAATGAATTTTATGAAGTTTGACCAAGTTAAGGTGGTCTACATACGAGTTTTATATTTTTTAAAAGTTGTAATAAAAAAATTCATAATTAATTATTTACTTGGAAAAAAATTATAAAAAAATATGCATCACATCGGGACATGGGTCCTCTACTTATATCTAAAATATTATAAGAAAATATTATCATTTTATTGTGGTTAGGTGGTAAGATAGACACCTACTTATTTTTTCCCTAAAATTTAAGTACTATTGCATTAAATTTCAAATTTCACCAAATAGATTTAAAAAAAAAAAAAAAACCTAGTAGTTTAGAAACTACATTATTTACATGATTCTATTCTTACATATTTTGAAATAATATAGATAACTTATTCAAATTTTTACGCCAAGTTTCCTAACTTTGATTTTTCTAAATTTTTCACCACTTAAGGGCCTATTTTTTCCATGATGATCCTGCACATACCCATACATATGTTATATGTTTTATCTTGGTTATTGAACAATTGGGTTTTGTTATGGATTTTTTTTTGAGGTGTTTTGGAGGAGATCATACTTGACATAGTTGGCATTTAGAGGTTTATGTCGAAGGATTTTCTACAGGTATATGATGTGCAATGTTTCTCTCTTTGGTCTTGTTTATCCTCCTTGGATGTTTGGTTTCACATTACATTGGTTTTGAGGTTTGGATGGAAACTATTGGAAAGGTTAAGCATAAAAAATTGGTACCTTTACTTGGTTAATGTGTTTTCACTTATGTTCTTGGTCGATGACATGGATGTTTCTTTATCATTTTCCTTTGTTGAGTGTGGAGAACATGGGAGATCTTTGGAGACTTGTGGTGAGAGTTACTCTTACAGGTATATGATGTGCAATGTTTCTCTCTTTGGTCTTGGTTATCCTCCTGGATGTTTGGTTTCACATTACATTGGTTTAGAGGTTTGGATGGAAACTATTGGAAAGGTTAAGCATATAAAAATTTAGTACTTTTACTTGGTTAATGTGTTTTTACTTATGTTCTTGAGTGATGAAATGAAGGTTTCTTTATCCTTTTCCTTTGCTTAGTGTGGAGAACCTGGGAGAGCTTTGGAGACTTGTGGTGAGAGTTACTCTTACAAGTTACTCATTTACAGGTTTTTCATATCATTGTGGATGTTTCTTGGTACTACATGATGTTGTTTACACTTTCTATATGATGCCATTGGTAGACTTGGTATGCCTTGATCTTTTTTAGATTTGACATTACCCATGCAGTGGGAGTTCTTGGATGTGTGTGTTCTTAGTGATAGTTTTGATACATGGAGCCTTTGTGGGTTGGATATGTTGTTGGCATAAGTTCTACTATTATTTTGGATACCTTTGAGGTATGAAAAATTGGATGGATCAAAATTTGTTGTGGGTGCTATTTCCAATCTCGTGGGTTTATCAGTTAGATGAGGGCAACTTGGTTTGGTTGTTGGTCTAGCTAACAGTTTATCTTGTTCTCTGGAGGATTATTTATCTTCAAAATTATGTTCTGAATCTATGGGCCTTGGGGCCCTGAACAAATGTTTTAATATGACTCTTAGTAGGTCTTCAACAAGTGGTAGAATGTTGGGAATAAGGTGTCTCAACCTTAGATTCCTAAAATTGAATTATTTAATGTATTATTGTATTTATTTATTTTATTTAATTTCCTACAATGTCATGTCATTAATTGGGACCCACTGGTTGGGTGGTATCCTCATTGGAGGTGACTGAATGACAAATCTTCGTCACAAGTGGAGGTAGGCATCCCATCTTGGAATCATGGACCTAGGACAAGTGATGTCATTTTATGACATTCTATGACGCGTCATATGGTATATTTTACATGTAGAAAGTGTGGTGCCTTAGTGGGGTATGACAAAAGTGTGAGAGAATAAGTGTGATAGTCATGTTTGACTTATTCTTTGTTTGTTGAAAGTGTTGTAAGTGTGATAGGATATTATGACACATGTTATGACATATTTTATGATAGTTGTAAGGAATCTATCATAACCCACTATTAGCATGAACTAGGAGCCCACACTTGGAGAGATGTTTTGCATGCTATGACAACTATAAGAGGTGTAAGAGAATATTGTACAAATGTCCAAATAATTCCTATGGTGTGAAATATTGTTTCCACATGGGTTGGGATGCCTAACCTCTTCTAGAATCTTCTTCAAGCTTGCATCTTCTATAAATAGGATGCCTTGCATTGTAGAATGCATAGTTTGTTTACTGGTATCGAAGTGTTGTTGGATTTCCTCTAGAAGAGAAAGATGTAATCTCCATGTTAAGGCTGTGAGCAGGTGCAAGTGTATTGTAACCTTATTGTTGCAGATTAATACATTGGTTTGATATTTTGGAGTGTGGGGGTTTTTACCCGAAAGGGTTTCCCCCATGTATTTTGTGTTTTCTTCTCTTCTGTCTATTTTTCTTCTATATTCTTTGTGTTTCTCATTCTTGAAATTTTAATTTACATGTCATTATGCTGCTTAAATTTTCTTAGATCTGAAACTACATCAACTTTCCTAGAAGGGTTAATGCATGGAAAATTAAACTGTGTCTATTTCCGCTTTAAGGCATGATAGTATGTGCTTTTATCAAGATGATTGATATCTGATTTGTTTAAAGAAACATAAGATATTGAAGGTGCATACTGGTTCTTGGAAGGATTTATAAGTTCTTCATTTCCTTTCAAAATAAACATTAAGATTCTCGATGTTGACCTTCAACAAATACTTATTGCCAATTTACAAAATAAAATCCAAAACAAGCTTGAAATGTTGAAATTCCCATCTTTCACACAATTTTGTACAACCCTTTGTGATTATCAAAATTCAACTTATGGTCATGATGTGAAAAATCCTCCTAGCCATCCTAAAAAATATGAATCTGTGACTCAAAATAGTTACCAACCTTTCAAGAAGTAAAATAGGGGATTTTTACAACTTAATTCCCCTCAATGAAATCAACAAACTATTAACCAAGTGGTTTCCATAAAGACAACAAACCCTTTTTCCTTTGGGGATAGGCATAGAATATTTATCCCTTTACCTGATACCCTTTATCGACTCTGAAAAATGTCCTAATCGATGTCATACACTTAAATCAGATTTATTAACATCATTTCTTCTTTATCCATCCTCTTTTCACTTAATTGATTTAATTAGCCTAGCTAATTAATTAATTGCATCATTTTTGTCTATTTGACCTAATTAATTAAATTAGGTTAATTCATATCTTTCCACACTAACACTTCATCTCATTAAATTAAATAAATCAAAATATTTAATTTAATCTTCTAATTCATCTTATTTAATTAAATAACCCTAAGTTATTTAATTAAATATCATTTCATCACCCCTCTCCTATTTATTAAATCATCCAATTTAATAAACATCTCCTAATTCTTCTATTCCCTAATTGCATAAATTAAACCTTATTTAATTAGAAATTAAACTAATTATTCCTCTAATCAAGGGAATATTCCCATGGAATATTCTTTATCCTTTGCACAATTAATTTTTTTTTAATTTGCTTAAAGAGTTAACCTTTTTTCCCTCACCCAAATGAATATTTCCTCTTCTCTAATCCAACTTGCTTGGCTTCAAATTACCCGAGTTAGCAGCTTTAACCTCTTTAGCAAGTTACCTTTGACCTGTGTGAGCAAGTCAAAAGTGTGTTTGTTTGAGGCAAGTGTGAGCCTTTGATTAACTTTCATCATGCATTCTCATTCGTTGATGAGAATCCATGATCCATGCTTCTTCTTCCTTTCATCTTGAACTATTGATTAAGCTTTTTGATCTCAACCACCCATTCCTCATTTTTCTCTCCTATAAATAGATCACTATTTGGAGATAAATGGATCCATCTTTTATTGCAAACTTATTTTGTTAAATTTTCTCACATACTCACTCATCTTTTACTCACTTTTTAACCTTTTTTTAGTTTATTTTTAGTAGCATAATAGCTTAGAGAATCCATTAATGGCTTCCATGCTTGCATCTTAGTTGGTAAATAAATTAGGGTTTTCATCTTTTAGCATCATTTTAGCTTAAATTAGCTTAGATTAGTTTAAAAATTTCATAATTAGATCATTTATAGCATAAAATCATGGTAAATTAGCTTGCATCATGTTCATTTTTATATAATTTAGGTTTTCACACATTAAACACCATGGTTTCATTGATTATCTTTCATAGAATTGACTGAAACAAGCTCACTATCATGAGATTGGGAAAGGGTTGTCGGTCCACATCAACGCGACACCAATTCCACAACAAGATAAATTTTGAATGGATTAGAATAGATGTTTTGATAGATTTCATGATTTTAGTATGTTAGGTTTTGATGAAATTTTTACTTTTAATCTTGTTTCATCGATCTTGTTGAGATTCAAGTATTGGTGGCTCTGTTATACTTTGATTCTTCTTGGATCAAGCATAATTCGGCCATACCGGTATCCTCGCATTGAAATTTTGGTGCTAGAAGGAGGACAAACTGACCATTTAACCATATTTTAGCTCAAAATCCATGTTCATTCTATTTTGTAGGTTGTAGTGACGCTCAAACCATAAACACCGACGCTATTTCAATAGCGTCACCATATAGCGATGCCCAAGCAATTTGATACAGTGATGCGTATTTAATTGGCCAACACCGATTTAAATATAGCGATGCATATTTAAATTTAAAATATCATG
Organism: Sequoia sempervirens; assembly: GCA_007258455.2. NCBI lineage: Eukaryota > Viridiplantae > Streptophyta > Pinopsida > Cupressales > Cupressaceae > Sequoia > Sequoia sempervirens. The sequence goes on along the minus strand of VDFB02120399.1, from coordinate 1,290 downwards.
GAATGCAAATGACGATGCTGATTTTCACCAAACTAACGCTTTTAAATTTCAAACAACGACGCATTTGTTAACATCGACACCCATCAAAACAATGACACAATCGTGCTCACTAGTTTTGTTGCAAAGAGACACCCATTTTGACCAGAGTGATACCCAAATTTCAAATTGCGATGCCATCGTGTGAAACGACGCTTAACCAGGGTAAGAAACTTTACATTTTTTTTTGACATGTGAGTTAATTTATTTTGATTATTTGATCACTGATGGATGTCTGACTGTGTTTTCATTGTTAGACTAATAGGTTTTTGTAAGGCTTAAAGGCATGGAGAAAAATTGAAGACCTTCTCTTCCATCTTAGCATTCTATAATTATAACAAGCGTTCAACACTTTGGGGCAATTATAACCCAATTTCATGCTTTTTTACTTTCATTTTTAGGCAACACACTAGTTTTCAATTGGGTTTAAAATGAATGTTCAAAGTTGGGCTTAAAATTGAACCCTCATGTTGGCCTCCTATAACGATTTTAATAACTAAGCCTTTACAATCATGACTCAAAGATTGGACATCTAACCTGAATAGCTATCTCAATCATCATGAAGGTGCATTTAACTTGTCAACCTAGGGATGTGAACTTGAAATGGGTTAGCATAGTATGTTCACTAGGAACTCAAAGTAGCCATTGCATTCTACAACTAAGAAACACAATACTGTTCAAAGTAAATTGATTGAAAGGGAAAGAGACAAATGCTAAATATCAATCAACGACTATGCTAAGCTGAAATGCATAAGAGGAATAAAAATCTAAGCAATGAACAAGACACTACTCTGTTTGCTTTGGCTACAGGAATAGTCACAAAATGGAATTCTAGTGCCTGCTAGAACATTTAATGCTAGATTTCTAACTAAGTACTAAACAACAAGTAATACTAAACTAATGCTAAACTAATAAGATGGATTACTCACCAAGTGGGCCCCCTTGGATAAGTATCTTCTAAACTAATAAGAAATCAAGTGCTTGAACTCAAAAATTTATTTTATTCACTATAAATCATGCATACAAGAGAGTAATGTCTTTGTATCACTGAAACTAGAGAATGAGAGTATAATATCAAATCGTGCAACTCCTGAAGAAGGAGCATCAAATAATTATTTATACTACAGCTAAACAAGGCAGTCAAATCCATGACTGGGAGGATGCCATTTAGGGAAAACAGGGGAAAGTAGAGTGATAGCGGTTACACATGCATGGAATCTGGTCAGACATGCAAGTCCAGGCGTAGATCCAACA
>VDFB02120398.1:0-67195 GCA_007258455.2 Sequoia sempervirens | reverse complement strand
GCTTAATGTTGTGCCCTACATGACTAGGATTTATAACCTATGCTAGGTACCCCTCATGAATTTAAATGGACACAGTGAACTGATAATGGAGCCCCCGAAAATCACACTACTTTGGCTAAATTATTCTCACTCAGTATAATTGAGTGATGGTATAACATTCAATTACACTATAGCAACCTCCTTTTGACTTAAGGCCATTATATCTATGCTTAGGAAATCCCTCTCCATGGGAAATCTACTCCCCAAGATAACCTATCTCTTTAATAACTTAAGGAAACACAACTCATAAAGCAAAGTACTAGTTACCTCCCTTCACTGGACAACAATCCCAGGAGTAATCTACTAGCTGTCTAGCATAATCAAATATCTAGCTATGGGTGTCCCTTAAGCTACCCATGTTTAATCATATCTAGTATAATAATAATATTAATACCTATGACAATCAATCTCTCCTATCATGGAGTAAATAAAAACACAAAGCATGACCTCAATTAAAGAGTTGTCATAACAATAAATGATTTCATTCGAGAGTATCACCTATTTGACTAAAAGGGTTAAAGCTATGAATAAGCCTTATGCTTCCCATGTTTATTCATATCTAGTATGTAATACTTATGATAAAAATAATCATCCTATTATGGAGTAATTATAAGCATTTCACAAACAATATATGAAACTTCTACTTTCTTTCAAAGTAAACAATAATTTTCTCTAAATGCAAGTAACTATGATAGACCAGTTTAAACAATCAAGAAACAACTCTTTCAAAACTAATACAAACAAAGGAAGAATATTCTCATGCCTGTGATAAGCTTTCCAATCGACTAGCTGCAAACACAACACTTCTAGAATAGCAACTATCCTGTTATCGATCCTCCAACAAAGTCTCAACAACCACTATCTCACAAGTTGGAAAATACTTCTCTCAAAATAATAATAAACTCTCTAATGCTCAAAGCTCTCACTCACTGTATATGGTAGAATATTGTTGATAGAATTGTAAATAGAATGCAAAAACTTGCTTAAGGAATTCATCCCAAACAAGTGCACTAGCTCCACTATTTATACAACAATTAGGTAACTACTTAGCCTATAGTTTAGGCATGAGTTCTAACAGCAACTATCATGCACAACAACACATATATCATAGTTAAAAGGTGGCAAACATGTAAGCACATACTTAGCTAAAACAAGCTACAGATTGACCTTGTTGATTGACAAAAATATGAGACTAATTCAAATCAACACATGATTGAATTCAATTTTCATTTCATAATGGACATCTACAGGTAAAGGTGGCTCCAAAGCATCAATGATCACTTAAAGAGTTTGCACAGTTTCCTTCATATCACAAACAGTCAACATCAAATATGTGACACCAAGCTTGCATCGACTAAGTCTGGGTATGAGTTGATTCACATAATAAATCAATTTGACAAAGTCATTGAATTGTTTACACACCTTTACAAATGTTGGTCTATGTTCAATAACATGACACTTAAAGTTTACTAAGTCCACAGGTTCTCCACAAAAGGCATCGACTTATTCTTACTCTTTGTGTGTTGGCTTCAACATGTTGTGCCCAACACTAACACTTAGTATCCAATTAATACTACACTACATGATGTAGCCTCTATAAACTATGATTTATCATTGTCATTAGTTTACATGTAGGCTTAAATGTGTGGTTTGCATTCTAGGTTCTTCTCCACTCTATGCAGTGCTTGATCTCATTAAATTGACCAAGTATGTTCTATGAATCGGTCTCAATACTTGCATATCTTATATGCAATCAGCCCATGATCACAGATACAAGTCATCCTTTACATATATGCAGGAAATATATAAATCATATGCTTGGCCTATATTCATTAACTCAGGCTCTCATCATATATATATTCCATGCGTTCAAGGTATATTACATGCTATTCATATGTATAGAAAAATGCTAATAGAATAGTCATGTATTTATGTATTATATATACTATATATAATATAATATATATACACATATTACATTATATATATAACATATATATTTACAAACATATATATATATATAATATAATTTTCAAAGCATCATTTGATATGTGAGTGCACATATCCATATTATCATTATCCGTCAAGTAATTTGTCGGTATACATAGATTTATAAACATATACATATCTATATATAATTTGAACAATGACGATATATATATAAACATATATTCTTAATATATATACATGTATACACCATGTCAATCAAGTAAGAATACATTCAACATATAGATGAATACGAGAAAGCCAATAGTCGCATAATAATAATATATATTATATGTCTTATATGTATACACACCACTCTATTTTAAGCTTTTACACTTATGTGTGTATTTATATATATACATACATACATACATATATATATATATATATATATATATATATATATTATCCATCAACACGATAGTCAAATGATCCATTCAATATCTAAATGATCATGACTTACATGACTATAGCATCATATCAATCATTTATATACATATATGCATATCTATACATATGTCATTGTACTCATCTGGACATCCCATTAGATCCATCATACATGTATGCTGACATATGCATATATATGAATGTATGCATATATCCCAATACTCATTCAACCACATAAATAAGCATAGTAACATGAGGAAGGACTCACAAGCTCAAACAGATAACATCACCCTATAATGCACTCAATAGTAAACAAGACCCTTACTAATGCAGACACATCAAACTAAGGATGGATTACCTATTTCCCATAGAATAACCCAACTCAATCAATCTACTGTGAGTGTGTGAATAAGCTCAAATAGGTTATGTTATTGGTTACCCGACCAAGACCTTCTCCTGAGTGATACTTCCCCTCTGCCTAGAGGAATCAACATATACTTGCATCCACATTCTCAAAATATGCCCAAGGTAGTCAGCTATTCAAAAAAATATGCATTACACATAATTCATCTCCATAGTTAGAATATTAATCCAATAACCATCCATTTCACACATATACATTTCTTCATTAAATGAAATAATGTTCATTCATAATGCATTGGTAACAAAGTGCAAGCACATTTTATTCACTATCAGAATACAAATTACATTCACATTTACCCTATATAGTAATAGTAAATAGTAAATACATAATTGGGGTGTAACATACTTCCCCCCTTGTGATTCATCGTTCTCGATCTATAGCACTTTAACATATAGATAAAGTCAAATAAATTTTTACTTACCATTCTCAAAATATGTAATATTTATAAACATTCATCCTATGTAGCATCACTTCTTGCAATCTTGTCCTTCCTAGACCTTGCATCGAATGTCCTTGCTATCACATAGGGAAAACTTGTATCACACATACTTACTCTCTCAAGGGCTTATGTGTTGTATTCATAATATTTCATATGTACATCCAATATAAAATAATATCTGAATGACACATGACACCTATACTATAGTGACTAGAAAGCACATTCTCATTGGATTACGAATTTATCTTTAGTATAATCCAAATAGAAAGGAATAATGGTGCATTATACACTACACCATGGGTCCCTTCCTTACCTTTGGTATTTACACTTTCAGATAACTCAAAAGTGGAGTTCTCCCAGCTCTTACTTTCCTATTTACTTTAGCCAAAAATAATTCTCTTGACCACTTTTCCATCTTGAGCACAACATTTCTCTTGGACATTTGTCAATTTTGATATTGCTTCATGCTTAATATTTGTATTGACAAATTTTCACTAATCTTTTCAATCTATTACTCCTTTTTGACAAACTATCAAGTATAATGTTAACCCTATTCCCTAGCCTATTTCACCCTAATAGAGTTTCCAACCTTCCTTTCCATATAATGGATCAAACCTTGATGTTAGAAGTTTACAAGTACTCAACAAATCTTTCAAGATTTGGTTTTCCTCTTTTGCTTGTTTGGCTACAATAATATATTGTGCATTCATGCAATTGAATGTCTCATAGTATGATCATGGTCCACACAACCTTATCATTATTTGCTCATTCACAATTGAGACTATGTTCTCAGTAATTCTAAGAAACTACCTCACACAATATATTACTTAGGACTAAAATCCTATAAATCAAGTTTCCAACCACGTTGGTTACCTTGGTCAGTTTGTCCACCACAACATTATGTCAGTTTCACTGGCATAGACAGGTTAAACCATCTTGCATTCTACTACTATCCTTCTGGAATCTCAAGAGAGTACACATGTCCCTCTAATGATGACATCTTGTCTTCATTTTTTGGCACACTAGACATTAAATTTCCACATCCCATGTAGCCTCTTACTCCATCTTTTCCAGATTATCTCATCTAACAAATAACTTTTTCCATCCAATGTCCTACCTTTGACATTGATTTCCTCATTCCATCCCTTAATTCTCCAAATTTTTGGGTACATAGGCTCTTTTATATCCTATATTAGTCTATTCTTTGACTAAGTGAAAACCTATTTCATGGTCTCATTCCACATTTATCTTAGGACATCCATACCGTGGATTTCTTCTATCCTTGGATTACTTTCAAAGATGTAATCCATCTTAAAACTTAATCTAATTTTCCCAATAAGAATTGGTACTAATTTTGAGTATTAATTCTTGTTCAATCATGTTGGTTCCTAGAAGATATCAAATTTAATTGCATACCTAACTACCAAGCACAAAATTTTCTCGTTAGCTTAAGTGATTTACTTAATCACATAGGTGTGTCTCAGCCTCAGTATATCCTAATTTTTAGATTAAGTCATCAACTAATGGATAGTATGATTATATAGGTTATTCTAACCCTATATGTTCCAATCAAGACCAAATGTACAACTCAACCAAGTAAGTTATTCCCAACCTATAGGTGTTAATTAGTCCAATACATATTCCAACCTAATAGGTAAAAATTCACCTAAGGTTTCTCTCTTTAATCAAATGAATTCCTCATCCCAAATATGTTATTCTTAACCTAGGGTTTCATTCGAGTATAAAATATGATCAAATGATCATCCGAGTAAAGATATTTGATGTGGCTCACATAACGTCACATCATACCTTCTCTATGGCTTTATATCTAAACCTTATCATCCCCAAGATTTTCTATCATAGTTAGATAATAGTGCCAAGTTGCTTCACGACATTGACATATCTCACACTATACACAGTCTAACTATCTATGACTAGATCAACAATAGCTATTTCCCATAAGGCAGTAGGAGTAGTAAGAAATTTTTTAAAAATCATAAGTAATCTAGGTCTTTCCTTGTTTATCCCATAGACAATGATCTTCCCTTCATGATCAAATTATCCACCTATACTTTTCTAAGGCATCGATGATTATGGCATTTGATCTTCCAATCAAATAAATATAAGGTATGGGATGATAATAGGTCACAACTCTTGACCTTTCCACTGTTTTTCCCCAAAATTTAAATACCTTATCCTTGTGGTCATGAAGCACATGACTTAATTATCATCTTGGCTTAATAAGAATTCAAGGCTCTTCCAAATCAAAAAACAAATCCATGCTTTTCGTTGGGTGGGGTACTTAATCCGAGTCAATCCACTCTCTTCCTTCCCCCCTTAGTGTTTTCACAACATTCATTCAACACAAAGTTGAACTCCTAGCAAATATTTTCTTTCATGAAATGATTTAACATTCCTTGTTGTTGGCTTTCTATGGACTTTTCTTGCCTCAATGGCATACCTTGAATATGCTTTTTCCCAAAGATAGGTTCATCGTGGATTTTTATCTCATAGATTCAACATTTTGGGATTGTCCAATAGGAGATCTAATGAATAATCAGCAACTTTACAAGCCAAAATTCATTGTTATTCTCTTTCCAATATCGTCTTTGTGGAGGAATATCCATACTCACAAAGCCTCTTTTGTTGATGTACTTTTCAACTTAGAGAATTGTTTCCTTACAACTTCTATTGATTTGATACATAGCATCATACTGCATTCCATATGCTTTTGGAACCTCTAACGTATGTTGGTTTTTACTAACACATTTGTGAGTTCTACTTATACTCCAACCTATCTATGTACTATCCAAACCTTGTAAGATCAATATGTTATACCTTTTCAGGATTCTCTTACAATCACCCTTCCAAGTGACTTTGTCCCAACTCTTGGTGACTGCATAACCTTAAGCACTCTAAGGTTTCTTGGTTTCTTTTTATCATCTTAATCAAAACTCCAAATGGTTCTCTTCAATTTTGGTTGGTGGAACCATGTCCACTTCATTGATTACTTCTTTTCTGACCATTCTAGTATTTTCCCTTATTCTTAAGGTACTATCTCTTTTCTTACAAGTTCTTAGCCTTGCTTAGAAATTAGATTCAAGTTGAGAGTTCTCCAACCTCTTGGATACCTCCTTCGTTGACTTTCTATTTCGATCCATATTACAGCAACAATGCATACTCACAGATTCGTGGTATTCTTCCTAAATCCAAGAATCCTTGACTCTTTGAAGCTAGAAGCTGCTATCAATAAGGGAGATTCTCTCAATCTTCTCTATCCCCCAGAGTTTTATATCTATTCCGTAGGATGAAGGTATATATTGGTTATTATTCCTAACCTTCCTACATAACCTGATTGCATAATCTTCCGCAATCCAAGGGGATATAATAAAAAGTCATTGGTTTAGGAGTTTCCACTCTAGGGACAACTCTTAACTAGTCCCAAACTTAAACAAGTTTCTAGGAATCTCATCTTCCTTTTTATTTCTCCATGTTATTTTCTCTTGCCATATTAGCATAAGAACATTTCAACTATTATCTTTGATAAGGTTTACATAACACTTACGTAATGAGCTCATAGGTTCTAGTGTTGAACCTGGTAGCTCTGATACTGCATGTAACAACCTCAATGTTCTTCACAGTAAAATTTCCAATGTTTTCACCTTAAGTAAATAAAACATGATGCCATGTCATAGAAATAATTTTTTTCTTCCAATAATGTAAATTACATGCATAATTGAAATAACACAAATTCCAATTTGTCATTGCAATTCCAAAGTAATTATGAAAATATTCCCAAAACATAGATTTCATATTGAACAAAGATGTCATACAATACTCAATAAGGATTCCATTCCAATATAATCATTTCACAAATTACAATATTTTGGAATGTACACTTGTAGTAACGGAAAAAGTAGCCTTTTCCTTGCTTTGTTTGATAATTGACATTAAATTTGAATTAATGATGTCTTGGAGTGGTGTTGTAATGTGTTGTATGTTAGAAACCCATGATTTGATTGCAAACCTGAAAATTACCTTCCACAGAAGAGGAAAACGAAAAAGCAGAGATTTGCATAAAAATATGCAAATTGGTATATTTGAAAAAGACCAATTAATTACAAGAGATAATTTGCTTTATAAAATCAAAGATGCCTAAACCTAATCTTATCTTGAGCAACAAGAAAGCTCGATAAGATAAAGATAAAGCCTAAAACTTAGGAATTAAATAAACCTAAGTAAACTTATGCAAAGTGTAATTAAATATTTAATTACACAAACACCCCCCCATAAGTGCAACTTAGGGAGAAGTAGATTATTATGCAAATATGAGTCCTGGCAACAAGGCCTAATTAGGTACTCATGTACAAATGCAAAGAGAGAGAAACCCCCCTTAGTGAGATGAACTGTTGCGAAGAATCACTAAAAGAACTCTGATGAAGCAACACTGGAACCCCAAATCTGGCAAGCAAGGAAAGATAGTTCTATTTGCAAGATACCAATCGGAATCACAAATGCAACAGCAGACCCAATGCTAAGGAACTCTAGAAACTCACATACTGGATCAACTCTGGAATCTATAAGCAACAGAAGATGAAAGATGAATGGACCCATAATGATGACAAATCTGGAAGTTGTGTCTCACGAAGCCAATGCCAAACTGAAACTAAAACTGCCCATAGGATGAGTACCATCAAGATTCTGGAACATTAACCATCAAGTATCTTCAAATGAGAAAGATCTGAACCAATGCGGATCAAGAACCATAAAATCCCAATATGAAGTGTGAACCGAAACAAACCAACGATGTGTCTAGCTAAGCAAGAAAGAAGCTAAAAGGAGACAACAGGAAACCAAACAAACTCATGCGAGTTGTCACCAATCATGAAAGATGGATGAAATAACCCCCCTTAATGGAACTTTATATCAGTTCGTTATTACAATACCCAATGATTGCATAAGGAGATAATGCAAAACTACAGAAACTACAGAGAAAATGCAAACCTAGTGCACGAAACAAAAAATGAATGCATGCCTAAAATAAATTACACATTTTCTAAAAATGACCTCAGATCTGCATAGAGGCCAAAACCAGCTTTCCGACGCCGCAAAAATATGAAAAACAGATAAGGGAGTGAAAAGATATGCATCTCAGAGTGAAAAAGGAAACATCTAACTTCCGAGGTAGAGAAAAGCATCAAAAATGCAAAACCAGAAAATCTCACTAGCACCAATACGAAGAGCTCAGAAATAGCTTTCTGTCGATATCTCGTTTGCAAAAAAATGATGTCGTATGTGAAAGTTATGCATGTTTCGGTAAAATTGCTCAAAACTACGCAATAAGGTCTCCAATAAGCCCTCAGGGGCTAAACATATTCGGCCCCTGGTCGCCTGGGTGGACCAAGGGGTTGGTGGCCAGGGGGCTGCAGCGCAGCCCCTAGTCACCCATGTGACCGGGGCTGGGGCCAAAAAACAACTGAAGGGCTGAACTCAGGTGTCTGGACCCCAATATGACTGTAGGCTGGTGGCGATAAGCCCTTGGGGACTGATGTGAACCGGGTGGCACTGGATGGGAAAGCCACCAGCGGCGGTGGTGTACTGGCGGCCGCCTAGTGGCCGCTCGGTGGCCGCTCGGTGGCCGCTCGGTGGCGCATCCCATTAAAAAGGGTGGTGCCAATCTTCAAAAAAAGAAATTTTATTTTATTTTTTTGAAGTTTTCTCAATTTTGGAGCCTCGAAAACTGTGCCTGGGGGCCGTACGGCCCTCGGGTAAAAATTTTTTGCCTCTCCGGTCGATAGTGTCCAAATTGGACAAATTTTATATGAAAATGGGGGTTTTTGGGCACTGTGAATCCAACGGCAAGGTCCGTTTGGGCCCAAAGTGCTCCAAAAATTAGGCGACCCCCAGATCTAATAGATAAATCACCGATCTTCCAACCCTTGCAGATCTAGCAAACAGTGATGAAAATCAATGAAATAAAATCCATTTCTGACTTTTTCCAGTGCTCTGAATCCAACGGAAAACCTTGATCTGATCCAAGACGCTCCAGAATGATGCTCAAGGAAAGAAACCCTCGAGGGACTCCGAACGAGCTCTTCAACGAAATCCTCCAAAAAAGCTGAGAAGGGGCTACAAATCGTGGCTCTGATACCATGTTAGAAACCCATGATCTGATTGCAAACCTGAAAATTACCTTCCATAGAAGAGGAAAACGAAAAAGTAGAGATTTGCATAAAAATATGCAAATTGATATATTCAAAAAAGACCAATTAATTACAAGAGATAATTTTCTTTATAAAAGAAAAGATGCCTAAACCTAATCTTATCTTGAGCAACAAGATAGCTCGATAAGATAAAGATAAAGCCTAAAACTTAGGAATTAAATAAACCTAAGTAAACTTATGCAAAGTGTAATTAAATATTAATTACACCAACATTGTACACATTCACACTATTATAGGACCTTTATTTAACTAATACATTCCTTAATTGATCCTTTGCAAGGGTGTTGTAAAGTGTTGTAACAAAATTTCACGCTTTTCTAGGATTTATTTGCTTAATTAATCCTAATGGGCCCCTTTCTGAATAAAATGTTCATAATTTGTACCTTTTGTAAGTGTTGTAAATTGTTTTAAGGAAATTTCACACTTATCTACCTGTGGTCTTAATTAATTATGGTTAATTGGATTTATTAACCCCTTTTTTATTCAAATTTAGGCCTTAATTTTGACACCTCCGAAGATCTATCTCAACAATCATAATTTAATTAACAAATTATTTCATTTGGAAAAGTTTGGTCCTAGTAAGTTGAGCTAGGACCCATTCACCTTTGATGGTGAATGGTTCCTCCCTTAATAGGACCCCCCTTTCTCAATTGATCTGGAATGGGTTTTTAGCCTTCTTTCAGTCTCCCGAAGCTTGGTCTTGGAAACTTAGCAAGGACCCATTTGCCCAAGATGGTGAATGGGTCCTCCCTTAATGAGACCCCCCTTTTTGAATTTCATTCTAGTAGGAATTTGATGATGTTTCTTTCCATATTTGGTGTCAGCCTTAATTCTTTTAATTTTGGGGCTAATATCCTAATTTAGTTTAAATAAGGGGTTAATTCACATTGTTTTTCCTAACACAATCTAACACAATCTAGAAAGCATTCAAGTGATCAAGAATTAGAGAATTTCAAAGGAATTCATAAGGAATTTCAAGGCATATTTCAAGAGTTTATTGCAACAATTCAAGATCATATCATCATTTCAAGGGTTTAGTGCATGCATTCATGTTGTTGAGCTAAAGAGGTGGATGTAGCATTGAAGATATACTTGAAGGTATTGTTCACATCATCCTAGATCTACATTCTCCATGGCCACTACATGATAGTTTGCAAATTTGTTTTACAATACATCATCCAAGGTGATATCATTTACATATTTCATGTTTCATTATTCATTTCCTTAATTTCATCATTTGGTTTAATTACCTACAAGGGGTTTGAATGAGGAAAACCACCATTCACTAATAAATCAACAATTTTTTGTACCCTTGAGTGTGTTTTTGCAGATTTATAGGTTGAGGATCAAGTTGAGCAAGATTTGGAGTGAGATTGTCAAAGTTGCAAAGTTGCTAAAGTTGCCATTCAAAGTGCAAGATCATGGAAAGAGCTCTATATAATTGCATACAGACTTTCAAAACTTGATAATAGGGAACTCAAGAGTGTAGACATCATGGAATAGGATCCTGAAATCAGTTTTCTAAAACCCTAAAAGGACCCATTCACCATTGAAGGCGAATGAGTCATCCATAGCTCAAAAACAACTTTCTGGTCAGGTACACAACTTTTTATGCTCTAAAAACATCCCCCATAGTTGCTATAATAGTTAGGTTGCATTTATGGTTTTTATTAGCATCTTATTTTACATAATTTTAAGTGTAAGGGCCTTAGGAAAAATAAGTGGTAGATCCTTTTTTTCATGCATTTGAGTCTACCCTATTTTTCCCTTATACATTTATTGGTGAACTTGACATATTCAACATTGAAATTTTTTTTATTTTTGGAATGTTTCAATGCATCTTAATTTAAAATCTTGCATTCATTGCATTTAGACTTGCATTGAATTAAGATATCATTTAGGGTTACTTCTTTTACATTGAAATCTTGCATATCATATAGGGTTTAGATTTGCATTGTTTTGCACTTCTTAAATCTGAAAAATTACAAAAACAAATCACTCATTTTGCATCTCATTTAGATCTCATTCAATTTCATTTGAAAATAAAAACACAGTTGCATTTCAAATTAGGCCTTGCATTTCATCTTTTCATTGCATTTTTGCATTGAATTTCTGGAAAATTTGAAGCTAGATTTCACTGTATGAAACTTGGAACTGAAAGATATAACTAAGAACTTGCAAATCATTAAAAAATAGTTTAAAAATACCTAACCAGGACCCATTCGCCTTTACTGGTGAATAGGTCTTTGATCAGGTCTGATCTAAACCTTCTGGCAACTAAAAAAGCATCAAAACTCACTCTGAAATCAACAAAAAATATCAGAAACATCTAGCCAGGACCTATTTTCCCTTACTAGTGAATGAGTCCCTATTAGCTATGAATCTGCATTTTTAAGACATTAAAATCTTAGTTTTTAGCTTCTATTTTGTTCTATTATCTTGTTGTTTCAACTTCATTACATTTAGCTTAAATTGCTTCATTTTGGTGCATTGTTAAAAGTTCAAAATTTCATCAAAACATTTCATTTTCAACTTATTGCATTGTGTAATCAGTAAATTGCATTGCTCAAAATCTAAAAATTGTATTTCATTCTAGGTCATTTCATTGCATCAATGTTAGTGTCCATCTTTCCTACGTTTGCAAAGAAAAAGTTATTCAATAAGCATGTTAGTCACTCTACATTTCCTAGTTATGAGAATCTCTTAGTGCAAGAGGGTGAAAATGTAGACACTTGCCTTAAATATACACCCCTCACTATCTCTCCTATTAGTGGGAATGATATGATGGAAGAGGATACAAGTATACATAAACATGTAGATCATAGTTGTTCTTCTCTCAATACCTCTCCTATTAGTGATGAAGGTATCTTGGTGAAAGAAGATGCAATCATTGAGAATCATGAAAGTATTGCTTGCCCTTCTCCTCCTCCCCCTTGGAAATATATTATGACACAAGATGATGAGATCATTTCCATTACTTTACCTAGTCTCCATTCATCTCCCAACACCTCCCCTACTTGTAAGCATGCTTTAGCGAAAGAGGATACAATTGTAGACAATCATGAAAATCACATTTATGAGGACATGTTGGTGTTAATAGATACAATGATTGAAATCTATGATAATCCTACCTCTCCTACTTGGGAAGACATTATAGGAAATGGGGATAACCATGACAACCAAATTTGTTCTTCTCCTAATATCTCTTTTAGATATGAAGAAGATAGTTTGGTGTTAGAAGATACACTTATTGGTAGTCATGAGAATCTTGTTTCTCCCTTTCCTAATGCCCCTACCATTTGGGAAGATCTATTTGAACAAAAAATTCCAATCATTAGTAAGCATGCAACTCATAGTTGTTCTTCTCTTGAGGCCTCCCCTATTTGTGATGAAGCTACTTTACAAAATATAACCACGAAATGTGATGATCTTAAAGCTCCCCTACTAGGGTATATATCATGGCACAAGAGAATGAGACCTTAGAAAAAAAGGATGAAATCATGGGCAATGATAACAATAAAATTTGGCCTTCTAATATATCTCTCCTATTTATGATGAATATACTTTTGTCTTAGAAGATCCAATTGATGAGAGTTATGAGAGTCCTATTTTCCTCTCTTCACCTAGGAAAAACATTATTGAACAAAATAATGTCATCATCGATAAGCAAGGTCATCCAACCATTGATGAGTCCTCTACTTGTGATGAAGTTATTTTAGAAGAAATAAACAATGAATGCCATGAACATCTAGTTTGTTGCTCTCCTAAAAAATCTCCTACTAAGGAAAATATCATGGTACAAGAAAATGAGAACATTGACACATGTATTTCAAACAATAGTGATGTGACTTCCTTAGATGAAGATGTTGAAGTTGCATTACACTCCCCTTCGCTAAGAGATCATTAAAATAAGGAAAAGTGTGTTGAAGTTATGAACATTAGAGCTCCTTTGAGTCCTCTAATTATCGAACCACCTAAGCCTCAACTTATCACTCATCCACCCTCACAACAACAAGTAGTTTAAAAGAAACCTTAGCTTATCTTAGAACCACCTCAAAAGAAACTCGGTGATGATAATGTTTCGCAAAAACCAAGTTACAACAACATTGCTCACTTATATAACAAGGTGTACAAAGTCAAGACCGATCCTGAACCCCAAAGTTGTTTGCATGTCGATAAAGAAAAAGAAAAGCTTATTGAAGAGGTTACAAAATTATTGGAAGATGTTTCGAGTTCCTTTGATTTTATACCTACATCCATGGGCGAGTACAAGATCATAAAAAAAGAGTCTACAAAGGGAAATGAAAAAGTGGTAATGTCAATACAAAATTCAAAAGCATCCACTTCAACCACTCTAGAAGAAAAGACAACATACATGACAAAATTTGATAAAGGTGATTATGAGAAACCTAAGAACTTGAAACAAATGAAAAATATTTATGGAAAAGGTTACAAACTTACGAAAAAACTTGGGTATAGTGGAAAAGGATGTGGTGCTAGAGAACAAGGTATTTGTGTCCCTATAGAGCCTAACACACAAGAAACAACTCGTGGTCTTGGTTATTGTCCTTTGATAGAAATCAAACCATCAAACAAGCCTTCACTTCATAGCAACAACCTTACAAAATATTCTTCCAAGACAATTTTAACTTTTGTGCATCCTGAACTAATAGATACTACATGTGTTAACACTCAATAGATAGGCATCAAGTTGATACTTTGTCTACTCATTATACACAATAACAATAGTTGTTGCTCCTTGCCATGTAGTAGTTGAAGGATCATAGGATACTCACTATTGCATGTTTTACACTCATTGCAAATAATTTCCTTTTTGCAGGGAGTAGCATACCATCATCCATCCTTGGTTCACCCTTGTACCGCACTTAGTGGGGGCAAGGGGTTAGGTAGCTTTATCCTTGTATGCCACTTGTCGATTGTCTCTTTTGGCTAGTTGACCACCTTCCATGTATATGTATTATCAAGCTTGGGATGTGGATGGCATGCCTTAAATTGGCTCGCATGTGACATACTTTTCTTTCTAGGTTTAGCATTGTATTTGTGGGGGCAATCCCTCCTTCCTATTTTATGATGCAGCTTGCTTTGGAAACATATGACTTGGCATAGAGTTTTTTGAGGAAGGCTCTCATGTTCTAGGATAGAAACATTGGCTACTTTAAAGCAATTTCTCACAATGATGGTGTAGCAACCACTTTAAAGTGGGGGCATACATTGATGACATCTTTTGGAAAATTTCATGGCAGAATTTTCCTTTTTTCTTGTGATGTGTCCTCTTCTTGGTGGTGTCATTGGGTTTGATTCTATCCAAGAGTGTACGATCTATTGTCATGGCGTGATGTGAATGATGCATCCCATGGGTGACGATCTAGCACTTTTGACTTGTCCTCTCTTGGAGACATTAGGCACAATGATCCCTAATAGGAAGATCATTACATGAACAAAGAAAAATTCCCTTCAAGAAAAAATTTTACATGTGACATTCAAAAACTTTTACAAAAGCATTTTCATTGTGGTGCCTTATCAAAGTTTTCAAGAGGATAACTTCGGTATGGTATGAGGGGCTGATATGATTCTCTTATTTTCCACCTCATTGGGATAGCTCACCTAGTGGAAAGACTGAGGTTCCACTACCCTAGAGTGAGCATATACATATTTTGGGAAAACTCACCTAGTGGTAAAACTGAGGTTACACTACCCCAGAGTGAGCAACATATTTTATGGACAAAGACCCATGACCTCACATCACGTTGAATCAGTTGTGCTTGATCCTTTGTTTTTGTTTTTATTTTTCTTGGTCTTTGACAAGGTATGATCATGTATCTTTGTTATTGTTGCATACTTATGTGTCTTGGATGTCTACTTTAGTGTGAGTTTGACATGGGGTCACCCTCTCACTAAAGTGGGGGAAAAATGTAGTAACGGAAAAAGTAGCCTTTTCCTTGCTTTGTTTGATAATTGACATTAAAGTTGAATTAATGATGTCTTGGAGTAGTGTTGTAATGTGTTGTACACATTCACACTATTCGAAAACCTTTATTTAACTAATACATTCCTTAATTGATCCTTTGCAAGGGTGTTGTAAAGTGTTGTAACACACTTTCACACTTTTCTAGGATGTATTTGCTTGATTAAGCCTAATGGGCCCCTTTTGAGTAAAATGTACATAATGTGTACCTTGTGTAAGTGTTGTAAAGTGTTTTAAGGCACTTTCACACTTATCTAGGTGGTATTAATTAATTGTGGTTAATTGGAGTTATTAACCCCTTTTTTATTCAAATTTAGGCCCTAATTTTGACACCTCCCAAAGATCTATCCTGATAATCATAATTTAATTAACGAAATATTTCATTGGGAAAAAAAAATTCCTTGTAAGTTGAGCGAGGACCCATTCGCCATTGATGGCGAATGGGTCCTCCTTTAACAAGACCCCCCTTTCTCAATTGATCTAGAATGGGTTTTTAGCCTTCTTTTAGTCCCTTGAAGATTGGTCCTGGAAACTTAGCCAAGACCCATTCACCCAAGATGGTGAATGGGTCCTCCCTTAATGAGACCCCCTTTCTGAATTTCATTATGGCAGGAATTTGATTATGTTTCTTTCCAAATCTAGTGTCGGCCTTAATTCTTTGAATTTCAGGGTTAATCTCCTAATTTAGTATAAATAAGGGGTTAATTCACATTTTTTCTCCTAACACAATCTAGCAAGCATTGAGGAATTCAAGTGATCAAGAATTAGGGAATTTCAAAGGAATTCCTAAGGCATTTCAAGGCATATTTCAAGAGTTTATTGCAACAATTCAAGATCATATCATCATTTCAAGGGTTTAGTGCATGCATTCATGTTGAGATAAAGAGTTGGATGTAGCATTGAAGATATATTTGCAACTATTGTTCACATCATCCTAGATCTACATTCTTCATGGCCACTACATGATAGTTTGTAGATTTGTTTTACAAGACATCATCCAAGGTGATATCATTTACATATTTCATTTTTCATACTTCATTTCCTTCATTTCATCATTTGGTTTAATTACCTACAAGGGGTTTGATTGAGGAAAACTCCCATTCACTAATAAATCAACAAGTTTTGTACCCTTGAGTGTGTGTTTGCAGATTTATAGGTTGAGGATCAAGTTGAGCAAGATTTGGAGCAAGATTGTAAAAGTTGTGAAGTTGCTAAAGTTGCCATTTAAAGTGCAAGATCATGGAAAGAGCTCTACAAAATTGCATACATGCTTCCAAAACTTGATAACAAGGAATTCAAGAGTGCAAACATCAAGGAACAAGATCCTGAAATTAGTTTTTTGAAACACTAAAAGGACCCATTCACCACTGAAGGAAAATGAGTCCTCCATAGGTCAAAAACAACAACTAGTTTTTGTCCACAAACATTAAGGAACATGATCCTAAAATTATTTTTTCGAAACCCTAAAAGGACCCATTCACCATTGAAGGTGAATGAGTCCTCCATAGCTCAAAATCAACAACTTTTTGGTTGGGTACTAACTTTTAAGCTCTAAAAACATCCCCCATAGTTGCTATAATAGTTAGGTTGTATGTTTGGTTGTTATTAGCATCTTATTTTATATAATTTTAAGTCTAAGGGCCCTAGAAAAATAAGTGGTAGATCCTCTTATTCATGCATTTGGGTCTACCCTATTTTTCCCCTATACAACACTATTACAAACATAGCTCCACCGAGCTTCACAACATAAGATATAAATGGTCCAAGAATCCGCCTTTCAAAACATTGCTCTCCTGTCACCTTTTGAGCAGGAGATGGACCACTCAAGAATTTTTTCACCAGCCACAGACTCATATGCGGTCCCCTGCACATCTATCAATGATAGATGGCCCTACCCTTCAATGAAGAGATTGGTTGGGTGGTGCAGGAGCACCAATACTTTTGATGTTTCTTTTTAGTTAGGGTTGAGTCTAGTTGTTAAATTTTTTTAATAAGGCCATGATGAATGCCATCCATGATGATTTGGAGTCTTTTGAGTAACAAGCAATGAGGAAGTTGCAAAATATGAAAAAAATGTAAAAAATGTTAGTCATTGTCAAGTTTGACAAAGTTGTCATGTGGTAAAGGTTTATGTTGTTTTTCAAGTTTGGGGTCATGTTAAGAGTTGAATAAGGTCTGGATAGACCATCTTTAATGTTGTATGGGTCTAGGAGAGTCAAGGGGATCAACATTTTAAATGTCCAAAAAAAAAATGTCAATTGTAAACTCAAAAAAGTGTAAAGTTTGAAAGGGCTAGAAGCCAACGATCACAGATGGGTTTAAAAATTAGTTAAAGGTTGGTTGGTCAATTGGAATATGGAGGGAAAACCTTTAAAAATGTCCGAATCATCATTGTAATGGTTGGCTTGGTGATTTTGGAGGAAAACTCAATAGAAATCTCACCGTTTTTTAAGAATTTTCTATGTTTTTCATCTTTTTCTAGATCTGTATGGTAATGTACAATCATTAGTTTGTAAAAATTATTCATGGATATCTTAGTGGCATGAATTTACTGTGTTTTTCATCTAGTTTGAGGGGTTATAAGTGAGTTTGAAGCATTTTATATCTATTTCCTTGAAGATTGTCGGGTATACCCTATTTTGGGGTTTTGTAACATTTAACATGTTTTGAGGGCCCATACACTGACTGTATTCACTATGATTGGTGTAATGGGACCCATAGAGGTTTTTTAGGTGCTAGGAAGAATATTTTGTGTTGAGGGAAAGGAATGAAGGAGATTGAGTTGTTTCTAGTGAGTTTGTGAGGAAAAAAATGCATGAAAATAGAGGTTTTAGCCTAGGGTTTGGTGAAATCTGACTGGGAAGTCATTTATCTTGGACTATTAAGCATGTGAAGGGTTATTTAAGGGTTTTTGAACTAGTTTTGAGGTCTGAGAAGGCGTGGAGTGTAGGTTTTCAATAAGCCCTAGGTTAAATAGGAAGAAGTGAGGGTTTTTGAGTTCAGGGTGTTCCAAGGCATGTCTTGGCCTAAAGGTTGTGGATTTTTTATTGTCTTAGGTAGGTGAGTTCTTCCCCATAAATATTTTGGTTTTGAGAAGTGTTTCAAAGGTGGTTCCTTTGTAAATTTGGCCTAATTGGCCTTGAAAACAATGTATTTTGCTTGATTGTTGAAAGTTTCTTCAAAGGACTTGTATGTGAGATTGAGGTATGTTAAATTTGATCCTTGTGGGTATCTAGGTTAGTAATTTTCTTGTAAAGTCATTTGAGGAATTTGTGTGAGAAATTAAGAAAAGTGGATCTACTATGCTACTAGATTGACAAGGTGAAAGGTAGGAAAACAAGCCAGATTGGTTTTGTGAGAAAGGAATTGATTTGAGACCTTTTGAATTTTCAAAGAGGAGTGTTTTGGCGACCTAGGTTGCATCATTGGGTAACCCTGTACAACATACCACTCTAAGCTTAGTGTTGTGCCTAACATGACTAAGATTTATAACCTACACTAGGTAGCCCACATGCATTTAAATGTACATGGCGAACTAACAATGGAGCCCAAGGAAATCACACTACTTTGGCCAAAGTGTTCTCACTCACTATAATTGAGTGATGGTCTACCATTCACTTACACTATAGCAAGCTCATTTTGACTTAAGGCCATTATATCTATGCTTAGGAAATCCCTCTCCACGGGAAAGCTACTCCCTAGGATAACCTATCTCTTTAACAACCTAAGGAAACACAACTCATAAAGAAAATTACTAGTTCCCTCCCTTCATTGGACAACAATCCTAGGAGTAACCTACTAGCCATCTAGCATAATCAAATATCTAACTATGAGTGTTCCTTAAGCTACCCATGTTTAATCATATCTAGTATAATAATAATATTAATACCAATGACAAACAATCTCTCCTATCATGGAGTAAATACAAATACAAAGCATGGCCTCAATTGAAGAGTTGTCATAACAACAGATGATTTCATTTGAGAGTATCACCTCTTTGACTAAAAGTGTTAAAGCTATGAATAATCCTTATGCTTCTCATGTTTATTCATATCTAGTATGTAATACTTATGATAAACATAATCCTCCTATTATGGAGTAATTATAAGCATTTCACGAGAAATATATGCAGCTTCTACTTTCTTTCAATGTAAACAATAATTTTCTCTAAGTGCAAGTAACTTGATAAACTAGTTTAAACAATCAAGAAACAAAATTTTCAAAACTAATACAAACAAGGGAATAATATTCTCATGCCTATGATAAGCTTTCCAATTGACTGGCTGCAAACACAACACTTCCAAAACAACAAATAGCCTGGTATTGATCCTCCAACAAAGTCTCAACAACCACTATCTCACAAGTTGGCAAATACTTCTCTCAAAATAATAATAAACTCTCTCTAATGCTCAAAGCTCTCACTCACTGCATATGGTAGAATATTGTAGATAGAATTGTAAGTAGAAGGCAAAAACTTGCTTAAGGAATTCATCCCAAACAAGTGCACTAGCTCCACTATTTATACAACAATTAGGTAACTACTCAACCTATAGTTTAGGCATGAGTTTTGATAGCAACTAGCAAGCACAACAACACATATATCATAGCTAAAAGGTGGTGAACATGTATGCACATACTTAGCTAAAACAAGCTATAGATCGACCTTATTGATTGACAACAATATGAGACTAATTCAAATCAACACATGATTGATTTCAGTTTGCATTTCATAATGGGAATCTACAAGTAAAGGTGGTTCCAAAGCATCAATGATCACTTAAAGAGTTGGCGCGGTTTCCTTCATATCAAAAACAGTCAACATCAAATATACAACACCAAGCTTGCATCGACTAAGTCTTGGTATGAGTCGATTCACATAATAAATCAGTTTGACAAAGTCATCGACTTGTTTACACACCTTTATAGATGTTGGTCTATGCTCAATAAAACAACACTTAAATTTTACTAAGTCCACGGGTTCTCCACAAAAGGTGTCAACTTATTCTTACTCTTTGTGTGATGGCTTCAATGTGTTGTGCCCAACACTAACACTTAGTATTTAACTAATACTACACTACATGCTGCAACCTCTATACACTATGATTTATCATTGTCATTAGCTTGTATGCAAGCTTAAATGCATGGTTTACATTCTAGGTTCTTTGCCATTATATATAGCACTTGATCTCATTAAATTGACCAAGTATGTTCTATGAATCAGTCTCAATACTTGCATGTATTATATGCAATCGGCCCATGATCACAGATATAAGTCAACCTTTACATATGCACCTAATATATAAATCATATACTCGACCTATATCCATTAACTCAAGCACTGATCATATACATGTTTTATGTGTTCAAGATATATTACATGCTATTCATATGTATAGAACGACGCTAACAGAATAGTTGTGTATTCATATATTATATATGCACCATATATATAATATAATATATATACACATATTACATTATATATATAACATATATATAATATACTTTTCAAAGCACCATTTCACATGTGAGTGCACATATCCATATTATCATTATTCGTCAAGTAATTTTCCAGTATACATACATTCATACACACATACATATCTATATATAATTTGAACAATGACAATATATATATATATATAAACATATATTCTCAATATAGATACATATACACCATGTCAATCAAGTAAGAAAACATTCGACGTATAGATGAATACGAACAAGCCAATAATTGCATAATAATAATATATATTATATATCTATACATATGTATACACACCCCTCTATTAAGCTTTTACGCTTATGTGTGTATTTATATATATACAAACACACACACACACACATACATACATACATACATACATACATACATACACACACACATTCATACATACATACATATATATATATATATATATATATAGTCAAATGATCCATTCAATATCCGAATTATCATGACATACGTGACTATAGCATCATATCAATCATTTATAGACATACATGCATATCTATACATATGTCGCCATACTCGTATGGACATCCCATTATATCCATTGTATGTGTATGTTGACATATGCATATATCCCAATACTCATTCAACCACACAAACAAGTATAGTAACATGAGGAAGGACTCACAAGCTCAAACAGATAACATCACCCTATAATGCACTCAATAGTAAACAAGACCCTTACTAATGCAGACACATCAAACTAAGGATGACTTACCTATTTCTGACATAATAACCCAACTCAATCAATCTACTGTGAGTGTGTGAATAAGCTTAGATAGGTTACGTTACTAGTTACCCGACCAAGACCTTCTCCTGTGTGATACTTCCCCTCTGCTTGGAGGAATGAACATATACCTGCATCCACATTCTCAAAATATGCCCAAGGTAGTCAGCTATTCAATAAAATATGCATTACACATAATACATCTCCATAGTTAGAATATTAATTCAATAACCATCCATTTCACACATATGAATTTCTTCATTAAATGAAATAACATTCATTCATAATGCATTGGTAACAAAGTGTAAGCACATTATTCACTATTAGAATACAAACTACATTCACATTTACCCTATATAGTAATAGTAAATACTAATTACATAATTGGGGTGTAACACATAGATGGTTGATTGAGCTTCTAGCCTTTGTGCTTGGACAAGCAAAAGCTTCATTTGCTCTTGTTTGTCAACAATCTCTTTTGCAAGAGACTCCTCATATTTTTTCCTTTGTGTATCTATCTCTTGTTGGTGTTTGTAGGCTTGGTAAGCCAACTCCTCTTGCAAAAAATTAAATTCTTGTTGTCTCATGATACCATCCAGTTGCTTATTGATGTCTAGAAATATGCTTTTTATGTCACTAGCCTCCATTTTGTGAGTATTTTGGGGCTGACTAGGAAATTAATAATGTTGGTTTGGCATAAAAATGGATTCTTGAGGCTAATTAAAAGCATGTGAAGGTTGATTAAAATCATATGCAGGATTCCAAGAGGTTTGAGTAGGGGTGGGAGGGTGGTAATTATATTGAACATGCTATTCACTTCCTATAGAAAAGGTATTTAGGGTAACACCAATTGCATGCTAAGTTTGATATGATTGATAAGAGGGTATATGAGCAACACTTTCATGAAATAGAGATGGAAAAACATATTATCCATGAAAATTTGACATGTCAAAAGCATTGAAAAAGCTAGAAATCTACTTAGAAATGCTTTGGAACAAAAGCAAATCAGATTTGTTTTCTTTATAAACTAAACATACCAACACTTAGTCTACTTGAACCAATAGATTTGAACTTGGAGTTGTCAGGCTTTTGAAGATATTGCCTCCAAAGGTAGAATTGTTTACATACACACCAAATATCAACAATGAAAGGATGTTTTGAACTGTAATAGTTCAAACAATCCCATTGGGCATGCCAAAAATTGTTATCATTAGGATTTGCATCCTTACCAGGTACTTGACTCACCTATCTAGTAAATATATGGGATGATCTCATAGAGTGTGGGCTCTGATAGCTTGAGATCAACCTCCAATGAGGGTTGATTCCCTTGGTACTCACCTGATTTAACCTATGTTGTTGCTTGTTGAGAAAAGGGATATAAAATAGCATGAAATGAAACCTAGATCCTAATGAGGTGACACACCAAAGTTCTTTGAGACCTACACTATTTCCTTTTCACACACAATTGTTCAATAAGGTTGGTTCATACATAAATCAGAGGTTTATATGCCCATGCATCAATATTTTATAAGACCTTATGATATTCATAATATTGGAAGGAAAATGAAGTATTTCTTCACAACTTTTAACTGTGCATCATTTACATGACCTACAACTTACAATAATACATATGCTCTCTACCTAAAGGTGTATTGATAATGAGACATAATATCAAGGATTATCACATAAATCACAAGAAATTGCATCAATCATTTGATTACACACAATAAAAAAATAGCTTCTAAGAAGGCCAAAATACGTATCATTATTGTTTGAAAAGGTTTTTATATTGCAAAACAAGTCTAGAAATACTTTGTATTACTTGAGAAAGTGAAATAAAATGCAACCCTCAATATATCAAAATGAGTTTTAGTTACAAGAATTAGTATAAAAACTAGAAAGAAATTAGAAAGAGTTACAATACTTGGTTGTCACTAGTCAACACTACCAGAAAAAAGAACCTAGGCATACTATTTATCCATCTCAACCTTGGAGAGAAAGTAGGATAGAATTAAAATAATAAATGACCATTTTGTTCCTTTACCTAGTATTTTCCCACCACTTGGCACTAGAAAACCAGTCTCTCTTGTTTGAATCCTCAAAAATCTCTTAGGTGGCATTGGAGAAAAAGTGTTGGACTTTTTCAATACTCTCTTTTCCCATGCATGCTGCTAGAAGGACTCCTATATACTTTCCAACTATTGAAACTAAACATACAACTACTCCCTAGATGCTTGGGGGAAGCAATAACTGATTCAACTATCTCTTAGGTCTTCTCTATTTCTTGTCAAACTCACCAAACTACCCTATATGCTTGCAACTTTCTTGTAGTAGACCAAAAAATCTCTTCATCTTGCCATAATCCTCACTTCCATGTTTTTAGGACATGTGTGGGGTCTTCAAGATGTTTGGGAACCCTCTAGATGTGTAGGATATTCTTTTAGGATAAGAAAATCAACACATGTGCTATCTCATCAAGACTTCCTTTCCTCATATTCCCACCAACATAGGTCACTATCATCATATATGTAGGATCTAAAGGTATTTTATGAATGATTCATTTTGGCTCAAAAATGCTCTCTCTTGATCATTGTCATGCACTTGAAGATGATTATCCACTATGCTAACTTAAATTTGTTCTTATTGTAACTATCATGCTATCACTTAACTATGTTTTTCTGGTTATAGGTTGACATCCTTTTCAATTATGCCCCTTTAAACTAGCATTTCATTAGTTAGTTAACACAATGGATTGTCATTTTATTGACAAGGTTGTCACTTCAACTAGTTTTAATTGTACCTTGCATGCTTGACCTCATTACCATTCTTAATCATGGAGTTTTAAAAGATATATCAAACTCTCAAGGTTCTTTTGACTATCTCTTGATATCATTCAACACTATCACATCTTAAAAAATCTCCTTTATTCCTCTTGCATTTCCATTCCTTTTTAGACTATCCTTAAATTATGCATTATGAGACTTTGAATGACTTCTTAACATGGCAGGCATTCAATATGACCTACTCTTGGGCAATATTTGTGAAAAGTGTAGGATTGATGAAGGTCTTCAAAGATGATCAGACTTTTGGTAGAGTTTTGACAAAATTGACTATAGTATTGGCATTATGGCTTCAATCAATCTCTGAGCTTTATCATTCTCACTATTGTTCTTGCTTTTTTTGCAAACATTCTATCTCTTTGTTCACTGTGGTTATTTTCTTATAGTCTACATTCAATTTCATATCTTTTGAGATCCTTCATTACCTTCCACATGTTTGCAAACTTGCTCTATCTTTTCATTTTGTAGACATGTAAAAATGCCTAACACATATCGCACATCCTGAAATTGCATTTTTCCATTATTGGCACCATTTTCACTACCATTATTGCAACCATCATTTCACATAATTTGCATCATTAATCCTCTTTTAACATTATTTCCATCATTTAACCCTATTTCTCTCTATTAATTAAATAATATTGAATTGTTTAATTAATTCACTATTTCATCACTAATTTTCCCCTTCATCAACCTAGTTGAATAATTATAATTATTTAATTAGGTTCATCTAATATTTATTTTAATCCCATATGATTAAATAATCCTGATTCCCTCAAAATGTCTTAACTAATTTGTCTCAATCATTTCTAGCACTTGATCTTCAAATCTAATTTCCACCCTTGATCTAAAATATCTTAACCATTTTCCTAAAATGGTGGAGAGGTCTTGGGTTCTAACTG
This sequence comes from Sequoia sempervirens, assembly GCA_007258455.2. Lineage (NCBI taxonomy): Eukaryota > Viridiplantae > Streptophyta > Pinopsida > Cupressales > Cupressaceae > Sequoia > Sequoia sempervirens. The sequence goes on along the minus strand of VDFB02120398.1, from coordinate 41,729 downwards.
ATCATATCTCTTGATCTTCCTTGATTCACTCTCATTTGTGGGTGTTGCTTTGATCAATCTCAACCTTTCTTTGTCAGTATCCAAACTCAATCCTATCCCTTGATCTAATTTTCCTAAAATCTATAAAATAACCCTTCATCCTTCACATTCATCATCTAGAGAATTTGCAAAGAGATCATGTCAAATTGATTCTTGAGAAAATTGAGAGCACATATCAATACATCTAAGTCATCACACATCAATATTTTGCAAGCTATCATGGAGGCTTTGTGTTGAAGCAATCCAACATTTCGACCAACACAAGTTACTCCACAATGGGATGGTAAGATTGTTCTTGTTTTTTAATTCATTTGTTGTTTTGAGTTGATTATCTAACCCTTGTTTGAATGCATGGCTTGATTGCAATCATATCTCATTGGTAAGTGGGTTCTATCTCATTTTTTTGAGTTTATTGATTGAATTCATTGTTGATTATCCTCTTCCATTTTACCCGTTACACATTCATTTTAAATCCTAATGGAACACCTCTTGTTGTCTCTCTATCACTACATACAACCTCTCTATTACTATATACAATCATTGCCATCTTTCTTTCCTTTGTCAACCTTCAATTTTCCATTTCTTCAAAAATACATGAATCTCTCAATGGTTGTATAGTCACTTTGTTTCTTAGTATATGGACTACCCTTTCGATGACTTCATGATTATCTTCCAACCATGCACATAACTTAGATGTGTTTGTCATTGTGCCATAGGTCTATCCTTTGTCTAACTTGCCAGTCATAGGACTATCATGTAATGTTTGATGCCTGAAGGTTTGCTTACGTGGGGTTTGCATTCAAAGATAAAATTTTCATTGCATGCATTGAGAATCCCTTTTGATAACTTCAAAACTTAGCCTTTGTTCATTGTTACCATAGTCTTCTAGCTTGTCTTTCTTCATACTAATATTATTATGTCCTTCAAAGCAATGTTAGGCCTACCCCTAAAGACCTTGTCATTCTTTATTGGATTGTCCCTCTATACATTTTGGTATAATGCTATAACATTTTATTCATTTGACTTGAAGGTCTATAAGAACTTCTTGTCACTATATGGATAGTGAAAGGAGTAATGCATAGTCATATTGATTGTACTATCATTTTAGTATGTTTTCCTTTGTTTCTCTGTATACTTAATGCTTCCCCTTTGACTTTCCATGTAAGCTCCTTGTAGCCATCATTGAAACTTTATGAACTATCTTTTCTTGGCATTTGAGGTGCACAATTCTTTACCACTACTCCCACCCTTGTGTTTGACCTCTGTCATGCATTGACTGCCCTAGACCTTTGAAATCTCCCTTGTAGCTTTGGTCTTCTTGAAGGATACTTATCACCATTCTATGTTCATGATATTCATTTATGGCTATCATTCAAATTTTCATTACTTGGCTCTTTCCTCTAAACTGTACTATGAAATTTTTAGCCATGACCTCTTATCTGTCAGGGTTTTAGAACAAGGCTTGACACTTCAATCAACAAACCACCTTCATCATGAACAATGATGCCTAAAACTTCCTTATATTCATCCACTCTACAAAATACTTGTAGGGTTACATGCATATGACCTATCACATACAATATTTCTCTATAGTTAGCACATAACAACAATGATTTTGACTATTATGGTGCCATAATAATGACACATACAAAATTTATTTATAGGAAATAGGTTCATGACCCCTCATGCTGACTGCCCTCAAGGTTAATACAAACTTTACTTGGTTACCCTGTCAGATGATTGTCTTCTTCTTGACAACTGAGGTCTATACCTTGAAACTATCCTTTACCTATGGTGACTGTCCTTTATCTGTTGTGACTGTCATTGCTTTAAGCTGGCTATCTTCTTCATTGGTCATGTTCATGGTCATTTAAGATCTCTAAGATCTCTATGTAGATTGCTCTCTTGTGGTACTTTAACCATATAACCTTTGCAAAGACTGTCTCTTGCCTTCTTTTAGTGTAAAACCACAAGCTGCCACTAGAATTAAGGACCATGCGTCACTTGCAGACAATACTCTGCATCCTCGAACTCTACCCAAGCTTTGCTAATAGTTTCCTTTGTTGACACACCTCTTCCACAGTATTTATGACTATCACTTCATTGCTATTATTTATCTTTTGTCTTCGTGGATAATACTATGAGCTTCAAATCTTCCCTCATACACTAACCCTTAGGTTCATATAGAATAGGGACTTACCTTTGTGTTTTATTACATCACATCCATGACTCCTTATGACTGTCATAAACACCTTGTTGTCACTATGGTTTGAATGGTACAGGTCTGTCCCAGTCCTTTTGTCTTTTTGATTGTTATGCATGGGTTTGACATAGGGTTTCTATAGATCTCAAGCTGACTGTGACAATACTTCTTCCTTGAGAAACTGCCTTCAGTCTCTTTCAAGTCTCCTAGGATGCACCCTTGACCTTTAGACACCTTTGTCTCTTTTTCACTGTTGTAGCTAGCATGTCTTCTTGTTAATGTGATGTGAAATAACACACATGAATCTTCAAGGATCCTTTAACTATCATCTGAACTTTGTTCACTTAGCCACTGTGTTTATATGGCCTTTCTTTCACTATGCACTGTCATGTACAATCTTGAAATAACCTTGCAAGTTGTCTACCATATTCTTTAACCCATTCTTTACCACATACCAGTGATGGGCCCATGGGCCCCTTCAACTGTAATAAAGACCAGCATTGTCTTTCCACTCTGCATAGGTGTCATATTAGGGTTTATCGTTTCCTTTAGGATATTAACTTGTTTACAAGGGATTTACCAAGCTTGACGGGGGTTTTGACAGTAGTGAAGGCCTTTTGACAGTCTCCTTTCAACTTCATTATCACATGAAGCTTAAAAACTTCATCTTGAAAAATCCTTCAGTGATTCTTACATGACTTCTACAAGGTTTTTAAATGATAATGCAGTTTTGAGGGGATACATACCACGTAAACCAGCATCTAATTGTTCCTCAACCACGTGGGAAAGACACTTATAAGCCCCTTTCAACCTCTCCACCTCATGCAACAATGCCAAATTATTATGTTGGACCCCTTGAAGATGCCCAAAACGTGCCATAGACAAAGCAGCCAGGTGCATCCTCTATGCCGAGAATTGTGGAAGACTAAAATAGGTAACACTTTTGTGAGAACAGGTCCTTCTGACCGGGATGTGAGACATGGTCACAACCTATATTATAATCACTTAAATAGAAAATAAAAAATTAATGGCCCCACAGACCAAACCGGAAAGGGACTTTAGGCCATGAATGGTAGGTGAGTGAAAGTGAGTGAGTGAGAACGCCTACCTTATCATTTCACTTCTGCTCAAGATAGTGCGGAAACTAATCTGTCAAATGATACAACCAGTCCTAAAAGGTAGGCTGGATGCACACTAAACCATATAAGACAATCTTGAAAAAGTCGATTGGGAATAATAAATGAAAGAGAAACATCCTGAGATGAGTACACCAGTTTGAACATACTGTTACCAGTCAGAGCATTTGGAATACGGTATCTTGGAATGCCATAAGTCTAAATCTGAACACACCATTCGTTTAAAGCTCAACAGGCTGTTTATTTGCCCAGGTCAAGACTCTTCCTATTGCATTACAAAGTTGCAAACAAGCTCATTGTCCAATACAGTACAAGATAGCCATGAACAGCTCTGAATCGCTGAACCTTAGGTACTAATCTTGTTATCTCTGTTTTTTTCTTGGGGGGGTCATCATAATCTTTTTTTTACTAGGACTAATCTTGTTATTAATTGATAGCCATGAACAGCTCTGAATCTCTGAACAATAGGTACTGCTTTTGTCATCTCTGTTCTTTTGGGGGCGGCGGGATGTTGGGGGTGGGAGGGTTTCATCATAATGTTTCTTGAAATTTAATACCAGATAGTTTCATGACAGATGGTGGAAGGAGGACACAGTGGGAGTAGTAACAGGGGCCAACAAGGGCATTGGGTATGCAATTGTTCGTCAGTTGGCAGAGCATGGGATCCATGTCATCTTAACAGCAAGAGATGAAGAGAGAGGCAAGGCTGCAGCCAAGAGTCTCAATGATGAGGGGTTTCATAACGTTTTATTCCATCAGTTGGATGTGCAGGATGAGAGGAGCATCCATGTGTTTGCCAGTTGGATGAAAGAGCACTATGGAAAACTGGATATCCTGGTATTCTATTATATTCTTCACTGCTGCACAATTTCTTTATGTGTTCAATTGAAATCAAATATAGTTTTGCAGCAGACTGGTTTCTTTTCATGACCATCCTTTGAGTAGATATCCTTTCTACAGAGCCCATCCATTATGAAAAGAACTATGTTCCACCAAGTTTCCGGGACGGGGGGACGGCAGGACGGCGGGACGGGACGGCAAATTTTTGAGGGGATTTTAGGGGACGGGGGGACGGCTGTATAGTATATATATATATATATATATATATATATAGAGAGAGAGAGAGATAAATTTTAAAAATATAGGGAAATTTCAAATTTAAGATATTCATATGAGTAATGATAATCATAACAATCACCAATCATATTGACATATGCATCATAGAATCGAATTATCAAACAAATTAATACTACAGCTACCTAATTGCATCCATGGACCATAATTCAAATTCATGTCAAATAGTCAATGTGCATATGATATAAAATAATAAAATGCCCAAAAGGCTACAAGTTTGTACTACAAATGTCAAAATGACAAAGTCACAAGTGTCCAAAGGCAAAACATAGAAATAGAAAGTATGATGATTGCCACTACTCGGCATCTGCCAACACTGCATCAAAATCAGACTCATAGTCTGAGTCACTGTCACTGTGAGGGGTTAGCTCATCTAATGGAACTCCAACCAATCCCTCCTGTCTCTCCTCCTCATCAATTTGTGTGACATCCTCTGGATCAACATCCCATCGTAATGCTGGAGTCTGTCTATACTCAGGAGTCTGACGATCCTGGAGTCGCAAAGCACTATGCACAACCACTAATTTTTCTGCCCGTCTAGAGGTCAGCCTATTCCTCTTGATAGAGTGAATAAAGCCGTATGTTGACCAATTCCTCTCTGCAGCAGAGGAACTAGCAACCTGTGAGAGGAGACAAAATTTAAAAACTAAATTAGTAATTTAAATTTACTAATTAGGACATTCAATTTAAATTATGATTATATAAATGTTCAAACTTCAACACTATCACTCATCTAAATCAAATTATGTTAATGATAATCTAAAGTATTACCTGTGAAAGGAGGCGAACAGCAAGCGTCCTCAATTGTGGTGCATCCTTCCCATGCCATGACCACCATCCAATAGGATCCCTTTGAGCTACTGTAGTTCTATCTACCCTGGCCTCTGGTTTGCCGAATGTTGGACCACGGAGATTAACAAAATCAGTGAACTGTGTACGAACTAGACTGGCCTCCTCAATTGAATATATTTTTGCAAGGGCCTTCATAAACCCTTCTTTCACCTCATCATCATCACAAGGAGGCATCCTACCAGGTCTAGGTACATACCATTTGGGATTAAGAGCAAAGGCTGCCATATGAAGCGGGGTGTTCATAGTGTTCCACCGCCTTGTCACAATGGGCCTAATTTTTTGCTCATATAATCCCGAATTAGGATCCTTATCAGAAATTGCTTTCTTCATTTTTCCAAGCATGGAGTCAAAAGTTTCATAAATCTCTCCAAGACTTGGAGAGTCTGTATCAGCATATCTAATGACATCCACAATAGGTGAAATGATGGAGCAAACAAATCTGCAAACAAAAATTTGAAAAAAGACAAGTTAGAACTTAGAAAATAAAAAAATATTAATAATAAAATCATATATATATATTTTTATAAAATCAGCAATCAATAACAAATTATTAATTAACAATTTTTTTACCTCACATTGGACCACCAATTATCATCAAGAATTTTTTGTTTGATGCTTCTCCCTTCTGCAGTGCTTGCCATAGCCCATCTATTCCACTCTGAATTAACCATCATCAACTGTAGAGCCTCCTGTACCTCAAGCATCCTCTCTAACAAAATAAAGTAGCTGGCATACCTTGTTGCTACAGGCTTGAGAAATTCCTTCCTTGAAAATGTCCTAAAGAGGGCAAGTGAGGTGTGATGGTTGCAAATAAACATCTGAATGTCTCTAGCATCTACAACCACCTGGTGCACCCAATCCATCTTCCCTATGTCTTTCAATGCGTTGTTCAACGCATGAACACAACAAGGAGTCCAAAAGATGTGCTTGTAAGCACTCTCAACCATCAAACCTGCTAATCTGCACACACGTGCTGAATCAGTAACCACCTGCACAACATTGGTTGCCCCAACCTCCTCTATAGCCTCTTTCAAAATATTAAATTGGAATTCTGCATCCTTGCGCTTTCCAGAACAATCAATGGCTCTAAGGAAATATGGACCAGCTGAACATGTGACTATGATGTTTATAAGTGGCCGTTGTCTAATATCGGTCCACCCATCCATGATAATAGAGCAACCTGTTCTAATCCAACACTGTCTCATGTCCTCCATCACCACACTCACCTTAGAATATTCTTTTTCAAGGAGTGTAGTACGTAATTTATGTTCTCCAGGGGGAATGTATGAGGTACCAACATTTGCCACATCTCTAAACATTTGTTTGAAGTAGGGAGAACGTGCTACATGGAATGGGATAGCATGGGCATAGAAAAATTTGGCAATGGAAGAATCTGCCACATCTCGTGCTTGCACATTGAACATATTTTCAACTGTATTTTGCTGCTCACTAGAAGTAGCAGCCTTCCTCTTCCCTCTTGTGGAAATATGAACACCACCCGCACCACTACTACCACTACCAACACTAGGACTACCAAGCATAGAGGGCATAGGTGAGGTTGAATGTGCGGATTGAGTTTGCATAAGCTGATCCATAGGCCTTCCTCCGGCCTCCAAGTGCAATCTATAACACTCCATCCTCTCAAAATCTTTTATATCTTTACAACCCTTGACCCCATGGCCTCCAAAACCCAATAGATGAGAATAGACTCTTGTATAGCTCCCATTATATTTTTCTTTGCAAATGTGACATAGCCACAATCTACTACCCCCAGTGTTTTTCCCTTTGCCTTTGTCTATACGTGATGCTAGTTGAAGAAGAGGTTTTTTAGAATTAAAAGGGCCTTTTGCATATTTTTTCAAGTCTTCAGAAGGGATATCAAATGGGTTTGTTTGAGGCTGCCCCATATGAATTGATTGGTTTTCTTCCCCCCTCTCAACATCCCCACTATCTTCACTATTGCTGCTCATTTTGTTTTCTTTTGGTTTTTGCAAACTGAAAATTAAAAAAAAAAACAAAAAATCATACATTTTATCATTTTAACTTAGAAAAAAATGAAAAAAAATGAAAGATAATGAGAGATTAACTTACCTCTTTCACTTCTTTTGTTGGTTGCTTGCTTAATGCTCTCATTTCTTCCTCCTAAATGCTGGTTTTTCTTCTCCAACAACTCCTTCAAACCCTTCTCTTTCTCTTCTCACTTTTGCTCTTGGCTGCAATTTTATCTTGGCAAGTTAAAATGAGATCAAATGAAGGTAAAAAAATGTTTTAAGTGGCCATATTAGGGTTGGGAAGGCGTGGGGCCCACAAAGCAATGTTTTAAAAAAGAAAAAATTAAAAAAAAACTTTATTTTTATGTCTTTTATGCTGCTGTGCGATAGGGGACGGTCGGCCGTCCCCGGGACGGTCGAGGGACGGCTAGGCGTCCCCTATCCATCCAGGGGACGGCCTGGCAGTCCCCTGTCCACTCGGGGACGTTTCTGGCAATCAGGGATGTCCCCGAATTTCGGGGACTTCTGGGGGACAGCTGACAGCCGTCCCCTACACGTTTCCTGTCCCCAAAACGGCACCCGGACGGGGACGGGGGGCAAATACCCAGGGGACGCGTCCCCGTGTATCCTTGGAAAAGAATGATTCTGTTTGAAACTAGGGAAGGAACCAAAGGTTATCCACGCAGTATTTTGATGTTATAATTTATTTCAACAACCTAAGTATGGAGTTTTCTTCTTGTTCAAGTTGGTTTAATTTGTCCAATAAGTCTGTAATAACTTTTTTAATTTTTTAAATCTTCTAAATCATTTTGTTTTTTCAAATATTTTTAATACTCAAATTCAATTAGATCTATAATTATATGGAGTTTTCCTAGATATTTGTAAGTTCATATTATTTTCCTATATACAGATAATTATCTAGAAATTTTCCTTTTAATAATTATAGATTTTTTCTGTATTTAAGCCTTTCGAATCTGTTGGAATATTTTAATCATGGAGCTTTCAACAAACTCAAGGCCACCTCTCTTTTAACTGAGAAGCTTCTCCAACAGTTAAAGCCCATTTAGCTTTCTTCAATATTCTAACTATTGAATTTTCTGTGCAAAATTTTTCTTATTTTGTTTCAATATTCTTATAATATAATTTTGTTTACAATCAAGTCTATTTAACATGTTCTGATAGCTTCAATTATCTTTTTTTCACATTGAAGCCTACTTAGCTTACTATGACACTCTTACCAACAAATATATGTAGATTTTTATAGTTTTTTAACTTGCTCTTACAACTTGACCATGAAAATTTCCAGCCTTAAATTATGAAATTTTCCTTCTAAGTACAAATTATTCTTTTTTTTATCCACTTAAGATTGTCCTGGTATTACTTATTCAACTTTGAAAATACAGGTTAATAATGCTGCAATATCAGGACTTGCAATAGATTATGACATTTTGAAGGCCAACAATGCTAATCCCACCAGATTATTTGTATGTCCTTCATCAGACTTAAATTATTCAAAATTTTGTTAGATTTGAGATCATTTTACTAACTTTTTAACCTTGTCTTAAAAAGACTTCCCCTGGAAGCACAGTGGAAGGAATATCTGACTCTTATGAAAAAGCAAAGGAGTGCATTGACATTAACTACTATGGCACCAAAAGAATGGTGGAAGCTTTTCTGCCTCTTTTGAAACTTGCTAGTGAAGGTGGTGGTAGAATTGTAAATGTATCTTCTCGTGTTGGGGTCTTAGAGGTATGTCAATAAACTCTAAATAAAATAGGGTGTTTAAAATTCTTAATAATATTTAATATTTAAAGTTTTGGATGTTCTAAATAGCAAATAGGCTTTACTTTATTCAATTGTTGATAATAAAAATAAAATTAATTTTTAAGGTTAAAAATTCTAAAGTATTTGGCAGGAGAATAAGGTATTAAATGAATGTATAAATTATTTTGATCTTTAATGATATTTAAAATAAATAAATATTATATTATTTTGAAGCTAAATAATAAATAGTATATGCAATCTTTTTGAATCGTTAATTCATTTTAATTTGTTTGACGTTTGTTATAGCACATTTCAAGTGAGACTTTGAGACAACAATTGAGCAACCTCGATGATTTGACAGAGGAAAGGATAGATGCATTTCTCCGTAGTTTTTTGAAAGATTTTCAACAAGGGATTTGGGAAAGCAATGGTTGGCCTGTTTCACATTCAGCCTATTTTGTTTCTAAGGCTGCTCTAAATGCTTATACCCGTCTTCTTGCACTCCAACATTCTGATTTGTATATGAATTGTGTTCATCCGGGATCTGTAAAGACTGATATAAACTTTAATGTGGGGAGGACATCAATTGATGAAGGAGCAAAAGGTCCTGTCATGTTAGCTCTTCATCCTCCAGGCTCACCATCTGGTCAATATTATGATCAAATGGAAATAGCTAGCTTTGATATTTTACCTAAGATAAAAAATCTATAGTTTGGAAATACTTAACACCTTTTAAATTTTGGTTAATGTTTTACTACTTCCTACAAATCTAGATTTAATGAAGTATCTTTCCACCATTGATGAAATGGTTGTATATGTAGGAGTATAGTACACTTCAGTATGAATTTAATAAATTATATTTAGTTTTATGGAAAATGTGTATTAATTTAGTAAATTAGTTAAAAATATATTTTTTCCTTTTTAAAATAAGAGATTAAAAAAAATACTTTTTTCAAATTTTTATCTTTGATTTTTTCATTTAAAGTTTCATAGAGTAAATTATGATTAGGAATTTATTTGGTTATTGTAGTAGAAGTTAAAAAAAATCATCTCTAAATTAGTAGATATTTTTTTATGAACTCATACAATAATAATGAGTTTATATCAAAGTGTTAATTAATTATCAATAAATAATAATACTAGCATACCTATATTTTAAAAATATATGTAAAGTACGCCGAGAGATATCTTCTCAAGACACTTATTTTTAATCAGTTGAACCTTAACCCTAACCATAAAGCTATTTGAACCCTAATAGTAACCCTATTTGAAGCTAGTTCGGATTACTGGCTCATAGACAAGGACAAATTCCCTAGAAGAGTGTCTTTCAAGTTTGAAAAAGTGTAGATGGAAAACCCAAACTTGGAAATGGTTGTCACTGACTCCTAACTCACCCAAATAGTTGATCATCGCACTAAGATGTGCATGTTCAACAGAAAGGTAAAATTCATAAAACTCAGACTAAAAGAGTGGAATATCCAAGTCTTTAGAAACCTTTTCAAAGAAAGGATCTCCTTGAAAGTACAATGGTTAAGATCCAAAAGACCTCTCAAATGATTTTTCTTACATCCTAATAGAAGAAAAGTGGAATCTCATAGTTCAATTGGATGGTGTCTATAGTTTTGAATAAATCTATTGGAGACAAAAATCAAGGATTAAATGACTTAAATAAGGTGTAATTTAACCAAGTCTTTTCATTTATCATGCAAAATGAGAAGGAAAAGAATCATAATATGAAGATTGAAGCTGCTTATGGATAAACTTCTGATGATCTTGACACCATCAAGGCTTCCTTGGTTTCCTCTTGGGAAAACATGCTCTTGGAGGAAAATGAAGACATAAAAGAGAAGAAAAGCATGATCTCTTCCTGGATCATATCCCGACATTGGATGATGATTCTAAATTCTAGTGCATGGGTAGACCAAGAAAGCATGTTTGGTTCAAGGCCAAGTCCAAGTAGGCCACTTTCTTCAAAGAAAGGTGTTGTCTCACGAACCAATGGGAGTGGTGCAAATGGAACTCTTGTGAATTAGCGTCTCTCACTCGGTGTGCAACAAGTTGGAACAAATGGAATTACTCTTGTTCAACAAGGCATGTCTGCAAGAAAGGAGGGAAAAAGGGAGCATTCTAGACCAGGATCCCTTGTCAATTATGTAGCTCTTGCAAAAGAAGATTCAATTTCATAAGTTTCTAAGAGTGAATAAGCTTTTTCCTCCCCATAATAGAAGAGTCTATTTTGTTGTAGTCTACAGATTGAAAGGAAAGGAACTATTGGGAAAGAGGTGGTTGCTTTTACTGAATTCACGAGTGTTAAAATTACATTAGTCAATCAATGGTATAGTTGAGGATGCTTATAGATAATTCATTATGTTGAACATGACTGATATGAATTGTAGTTGTATGCACACAGACCTTACTCACATTAAGGTTGAAACCATACCTTCTTCACAATTAATGCAACTATTTGTAAACCATATTTTAGTAGTATCTATTTCAATAATGGTGCATGTCACTGGGTTAAGCTCATTCCTTTAATTCAAAAGACTACAGGAAATCTATTTTAACTTAGGGTCTACTTACTCAAAATTAACATTACTTGTAAGTACAAAGTGTCTTTTGTTTCATGTAATGGAATATTGTTCTCCGATTTAGTATTTACTATTTTTCTCTTCATGTGGTACTTTGATTGAGAGGCTCCATTTTTCATATCATATCATTTTTTTATTAGGGCACGGTCTCATGGAAGGGGCCTTCCTTAAAAATCTCAACGTATGCTGCTTATCTTTTTTAGGAAAATTTTAAAGTTTTTGGTCCCATGGATTTAATCTTGCAATTCTGCTTAAAATTTTAAGCTCCAAAATTTAAGGAATAAAGTGTAGTGTTTTGATAAAAAAATAATAAATAAATCAAAATTCTCTCATTTTTATTTTCTAATAAGAATTTAAAATTTTAGATGAGAGACAAGTGGCATAAAAAACTCCTAAGCTATAGGGGCAATTTCTAGCCCCATCCCAATTTCACCCACTGAAATATTCATTCCTATACTGTAGGGGCTCCTATTGTTCTGGAAAATGCAGTTAACTATTCATGGAGCTTTTCAAGTAATAAGACATTTGAGCAAAATTGATGAATGATCATATATAAGGTTTAATTTTATCTAATTCTATCTTTACATGATTTATAAGGAATAGGGAAAGGGTGTTTTATTTCTGTTTTGTGAGAAATGATTTTTAATACATATTTTACCAAATTGTAAGTGTTCATAATTTAATTACATATTGTCTCATTTGGTGACCAGTGCTACAAATGTGATTGTTCCTTGCTTGTAACACATTTGAAATTTTTTGATGATTATTTATCAAGATTTGCCACACATTGGAGAAGATAGAAGGTTTAGAACGATCGACATCATTGAAGTTGGAAGTACATGCCCTCTAGAAGGGGTCGTTTACATTCAGCTTGGAGCACCGTGAGAAATTGAAGTCACTGGTAATTGTAGCAGACGACAGACCAGTTGTTGAACCATTCATCAGTAACATACAGGTAACAGAATATAGTTGAATTAGAAATATAAAAGTCATATTTATTATTATGAGGCATCTGATTTTGTGCTGCGTGTGCCTTTTGCAAATATTGTGCAGAAATTGCCAAGCGAAGTGATAATATGCACGAGGGTTGTGATTGATGTGGGCTCGCTAAAAAGCTTCTTTCCCTCTCTTCCTCTGAAAAACGTGGTCGGATTTGGGTTCTTCGGAGGTGCAGCATTGAGTGTGCCAGAGAGTTCTGCCAGCGCCAATGCCATTCTGATATGCTTTATTAGAGATTATGTTTATCCCAACTTACTCTTCCAAATATGTATGGACAGAGGCAATCATTTTAATGCCGAAATGACTAAAGGAAAATGGCTATGGATGGGCATTTTCCCACAAGGTTCAGATAAACATGTTGAAATGTCCTCGATGTGAACTTTGTGAGAAAGAAATTGAATTCTTCTATTTATTGCAGGTTTACCTATTTTTCTGTATTGCAGGTGTCTCATAGCTAAGAATATTACCAGCATGCATCTTGTCAGCATGATCAGCACTCATATACCTCATCATCCACCAATCTTGAGCACAACCAAGATGGTTTGGTGAAACAAGGGTTGGTGTTGGTGAAAACTTTGTCTATTTTCATTATTGTTTGCTAACCTGTTGCTTTATCTCGATTTTGGGTAGAATAGGTTATATTCTTTAACTTGTTCTTGTTGCTCAAAATTCTGTGTATACACAATCATTGTAGTTTCCATCTCAATAGAAAATTTGCATTTGAATATAGCAAATTATGAAGAGTTAAAAATAATGAAGATGCATTCTCAACAAAGAATCACAAAATTTACTCACATCCCCTGTATAAACTTTGAACAAACATTCAATACCTAAAAATTTGAACATTGACTATGGAAAAATATAAAGAATTCAAAAGAACGAAGTTATGCGAGTATTGCAAAATATAAAGATTTCAAAAGAATGAAGTTATACATTCTCAACAGATAATCTCAAAAAATTTATCCCCTGTATAGGCGGCAAACATTCAAAATGCAAAAAATCCTGGTCTGCCTTATCCAAAATGTACAAATAAATAATTATCCAAATTTGAAGAAAAAGTCACAATACAATTCTTCAGCTTCTCACAGATGTAGAACATTAAATACTGTTCTTCCTTAGATGTATTTCACTGAACAGGGGATCCCTCTTCCTGTGTTTGCCTGAACAGAGAGCTGACAACCTGCTTTGAAATGTAGGTTTCGAGTTGAGCTGAAACCTCTGTAAGACCCAGGTCAAAGTTTGTCCTATGGTGCAATACCAGTGGACTTGTGAAAGATAAGCTCTTACTTGTTGTTGAGTAAGCTCTATCTCCGGCGCATGGTAGTCTTGGGGATGCAATGGATGTAGGTAATTCTTAGTGTTTGCGGTTTCACTCTGATCCTCTTTGGTGGTGTTGCTTGCATATTCCTCTCTTTCACTCTCAGTCACTGATGAGCTCTTGAACATAGAAGATCTTTCTCTGGACCTCTCTGCTGCTTTTAGTACTTCATTTTCGGTCAATTTTATGAGTCTCCAAGGATTTATATTTGCATTGGCTGGCTTTTGGGTTTTAGGCAATTCAGATTCTAAGTCATGCTTAAGTGACAGATGCCTTCTCTCTTCAGAATCTTTCTGTTCCAAGGAAAACATTGTTCTAAATATCAGTAAGCAAGAATAAGGTCCAACAGCAGAGGACACACAAAAAGTACCACCCTGATGCTTACAGAGGCAACTGAACTTTGAAAAGAAATTTGACTTTTTGTGGTTGTCATCAAAACTTTCGACTGAAGAAGCCGGAGATGATGGCGTACTTAGAGTATCAGATTCATCCAAGAAATCTTCTGTACTGCATTCTTCTCTCAGTGTTAGAATATAATCATAGGTTCGAATTCCCTACACAGAACATTCGGTATGTTGTATTCTTAGAGAATATTTACAAACAGGCGGCTACTTTTGTTTATTAGCACACCACATCAACACATTCCCTCATATTGGAAGCTCTCTTTTTAGCATTTGAATACCTTCTTTATAAGGACAATATGGAAGAAAAAAAGTTGTCCTATAGCTGTGGAGGCGTACGTTGAAAGTAAAATTATGAAAAGCTGCACCCAGTTTAAATGTTAAGATACAGACAACTTGAACAATTACTTTCTGAATATAATTAATTAAATTAGAAATGTTAAAACTGAAAGTGAAACACACTTGATAATTTGAGGACTAATATACCACCATAGCTGCAAAAACCCATCTTGGGAATATGTGTCCATACATAAACTCAAGTTCATGCATTATGCCTCTTTTGTTTGCAAAACATTGAACAAAGGCCACAAGCCCTGCTCCTCCCTCCAGTAAGAGCTGAAAATGAACACCATATTTTTCAAGATGGAAATATATTGGTAAGAATCCTCATTCAACTAAATTGTAATTAATTGCTTATGCTTTATTTTACAGTAAAGTCTAATTTTAAGTCAAGGATCAAGCATCTTAATTTTAATGGTCTAAAATCTAGCAGATTCTATTCCTACTGTGTAAGAACCACACTTTAGCCCCCTCCATGACACAACTATCGCTCTACTGGAGCAGCCCCATCTAGGCCTAGTTCATTCAATTAAGAAGTATCACTTACCATATCAGGATAGAAGCCATAAGGAGCAAAAACGTACTATAATTCCTCCTTCCAACACAGTTGTTCCACCACTGCAAATCAAAGATCAGTTTTGTCATCAAAAACATATTTGGCTTTGAGAAAGATTCTACAGAGCTCATATGGGTTAAGTGTTGAACTTTATAACTAACAAAGAAAAAAAAATTGTTTCACTCACATTGGTTGTTCTAAAAAATAAAGGGAATTCAGAGCGCAGAGCTTACCCGACAATGATGGTCAAATCCATCCATGCACTTATCGCAACTCTTACAATGTTTACTGTGTTTCTTAACCTGCTTGTATAGAAATTCAAGAAAATGTTTCAAATTAGGACTTGAAGTTAATGTTTCAAAATACACTCACAATATGGAAAATCCTAGAAATAAGGTTTGCTTTCCAGAGAGAAAGACTGACTTACCTTTCAGTTGCAGAATGAGCAGAATGAGTCAAGAATCACCAAGATACATTTCTTTAATCTTATTATTCCTAAGATTCTAAAGCGTTGGTTTTTCATGTCCGCTTAAAAACCCTAATTCCACATTGTCACACATGAAGCAAAAATCGTATGCAAATCACAACATAAACTCATAAAAGCAAATCAAGATCCCTGCAAATTAAACCAAACAACAATAACTTTGAATGAAAAGTGTAGAGCTAGGTATTGAGTATTCAAACCATAAGACCATAGCTGCTTCAAAAGGAAAGCTATGACTTGTTTATTGAAGGCTAATAGTCCTAGGTAGGGAGATGAAGGTCCTCTAAATCCTATGAATTGTTATTTAAGAAGAATATACTGTTATTTAGGTAAATAATGTAAAGATTGAGCTTCTACATTGGTCGATATTATCTCCCTTTTGTTGGTGACGTGGCTTCTATTTCATATCTTTTAATCTCCCCTGCCACCGCAACATACCTACTCCATCTACCAAATTTATTTTCCCACTTCTTTTCTTCTTTTTTCCTCTTCGCTGTATCTAGATGCTTCCATTTTTTTGGCGTAACCTGGAAGCTTCTCCAGACAGCTCCATTTTGTAATGATAAGGGTTTTTTGCTCTGTTTTTGAAATATAATATGGATGGATGAATGAAGGATGGCATGAACAGAAACAAAGAGCACCGACAGCTCTCTTTCAAAAGGCATTAGGGGAGAGGGCCCAATAGTCGTGTGGGGTCTAATAGTCGTGCACCCAATCGTACATATAATACCTAATAGTTGTTTATATAATGTCCAATAGTTGTGATTTGACTACCCATAATTAAACAAAATGTATGCTTTTGATCTAAAAAGCAACCAATCATGTGATACCACATCAGCGCTCAACTACTCATGATGTAATGCACGAGAATTGGTCTCACTATTTTGACACCTTGACAAAAATGCATGCTGATGTGGCATCATATTTGATGATGTGGCCCTGAAACCTTAGTTATAAGCAGAGAACTTGCCAAGTAAGTTGCTGTAAAAAATTGGGAGTGATTTGAAATTTCGACATAGGATAATTAGAAGCGCGAAGTTAGGGTGCACGACTACTGGGCCCTCTCCCCTAATATAAATCTATGTTCTTGTTATTTAATACTTTTTCTCTATGATAATGCTGTATCACTTTTCTCTCTTTCTCTGTTTTTATTTTCTGTTTAGATTGTTCTCTGCCTCTGCCAACACCTTCATGTTCGAATATAGCCAAGAAAAAAAAAACAGGAGCAATTCTCCTCGCAGCCATGTTCACCACCCAGAGTTAATAGATGTGAGGAAATAAAGTACCTATGAATCTTTGGAAATGAAAAACTAATTTCATACCATCATCATCAGAGAATTTCTCACGGATCACTACTAACAAGGACAGGAGCAAGAGGAGCACCCAAAACACCTAGAAGAAAGCTGAAGATCAGACACTTTATAAATAGTTTTCAAATCAGTTACAAGTTCGTTCCAAAATTTATCACGGGAAGATGTCTTTATTCATCTTTTAAAAAAAAATAGAAAAGAAAATTTGGAGCACATGACTTCCATCTGCCTGTCATTTTCAATGCAGCTTCAAAAACTTTACGAAGAATATTCCTTCATTGCTTTCACTGTATAACGCCTCTCGACATAATTAAATATTTTAAAATTATGCAATTGAATAACGACAATATTATATGTATTTTTTAAATAACAAAAAAAGATTAAATACTTAATTTTAAATGCAACAATGAAATACTTTATTGAATACTATGTTTAGATGATCCAAATCAATACTCCATAATCAAATTTAAGATTCATTGTTCAAATAAATTGTATTTATTTTCTAGTCTAAATCAAATTCATATCTAATCTTTAAATTGACTTTCAGTGAGAAAAATAACTTGTGTGACTTCAATATGCTCACCTCACTATCTCACACTATCAATATTAGGAAAGAGGGGCCTATAGTGGAGCACCCTAACTTCATGTTTTTAAAATTCTATGTGGAAATTTCAAATCACTTCCAATTTTGTACAACTATTTATTTGGCAACTCACATGCTTCTATATTTTGTTTTAGGGCCACATTATCAAATATGATGGCACATCAACATGCTTTTTGTTGAGGTGTCCAAAAAGGCCCCCCAAAAAAGTGAGACCTATAGTGGTGCACTAAATCATGTTTTATTGGTGTGTTGATGTGGCATCACATGATTTGTCAGTTTATGTACTTTATGGATAAAAAGTGTTTTGCAATTGGATATTAAGGTGCTCCACTATGGGGCCTACTAGGGACTACTTCTATCCCCACTATTGGAACTTGTTCCACTATAGACCCCTCTCCCATAATGCCCATTGCAAAAATCATGGTCTTATTTTTCTCATATCTTGTTAGGAGTTTAAGATATACTATTTAGGGAACCTAATCTTTTGGGTGGCAATGGGAAGTAGATTAATAGGGATTAAAGTTTCTACAATTGTCTTCATATATTAAATGAAATCATTAAATTTTGATTAGTCAATATTTTTAGATTAAAATATATGTTTGTATATCCTTGATCTCTTATGATTAATTTTAAATGAAAAGTATCATGTATACATTTTTATTAATTTGATACATAGTGTTCTTCTATATTTTATAGAAAAAAAAGAATTTAAAATTTTATGACTGTTAATTTTATAGTGAAATAAATATCAAAATTTTATTGGTTATACATGTTTTTAAACATATTGGTAGTTAGTAAATTATAAACTAATCAATCAAGAATTGATAGGTTAATAACTAGTAAGTTAATCATTAATAAAAATTAGTTTTGTACGTTGATTAATATTTAATTATTTTAATTAATCTTTTAGTTTGTAAATTGATGGAATAATTTAATTGGTAATTTAAAAATTAGTTAATTAACTTAATGAACAAGTTTTTAATTGTGTTAATTTATTGTAGTAAATTAGTTAGTTTTATTAATTTACTTTATTAAATATTTAATAAATAGTTAAAATTAGTTAAAATATTTTAAATTTATACATGTATAGTGTGGTGTGTGTTAATTTTTTTTATAAAAGGTATGGAAAAAAGCAAAAAAAAAATGAAAAAAAAGTGTTTTGGAGTCAAAATTATCAATAATGTGCTAGTGTCATTAAAATCATAATGTGTTTACATTGTTAAAATCATAACACTAATGCATTATGTTTTGGTAGTGTCAAACTTGCACTCAATTAATACCAAGCCTAAATATAATCACATTATAGGTGTGGATATTTTGTGTTTGTGTTTCTAAGAGATTTGAAGCAATTTCTTTTGGAATTCCCTAACAACATGCAAGAGGAAAATTTCAACATAAAAATGAATAATTTTAATTAAATAAAATATTTTTTATTTAAATTGGTGTTGATTTGATAATTTTGTATTTTTAGTAATACCAAACCTTCCTCAATCCCCAAACCATCTTTCACCCAATCAAATTCATGATAACAAATTTCTAGAAGAGAATGAGGAAGATAAGCCTCCTCAAACTCCTCTTTCAATTCCGAGACATCCGAGCTTGCAATCCACAAAATATTTTAGGGAAAATTGAAAATAATAAAATTGAGCTTCAAATGTTAATAAAAATCATAAAAAATTTGAATACAATAGGTGCACATCACCAAGCTCTTACAAATTCTTTAGAATATTTTATATCTCACATCGATTCCATTACTATGAAAATAAATTCATAGATGATCAATAGAGAAAATTCTCACCAATATTATTCCACAAAACTATATTATAAGCATGTGAAAAATATAAATTATGAAAAATACTTCATGTGTCTTATTTATAGAGTTGCAAAGGATTCTCAATTCAATGATGCCTATTTGATTGGGAAAAGGGATCTAGGTCCTAAATCACACTTTCTCCCAATGTGAGACATTTAGGATTAGAAATGATCTCAAATTCGTTTGACTACAAACCTTAATGGAAGAGTCAAAATGGTGGATCGGGGTTTTAATCCTTGTTTTTATGATGTGGGTGTTGTTGATGTTGAATTGATTGTTAATTGGCTGAAATTGAAGATGTAATGTTGTTCCTAGGTTAACTATGAAAATGCAACATATTGTTATGATTTCTGAGAAATGAAATGTAGAAAGATAGAAATAGACTTCAGAAAGGAAGAAAGTAGACACAAAGAAACCTGGTATGTAAATTTGGTGTTGAATTAGCTAGTTAAGGGCATGGTGCACCCTCTACTGGGCTCCTTCTTTTTAAGATTTGATTTCATAGGCCTAACATCTCTACTATATAGCTTTTGTTCTCCTAGAGTCACTGTCAGAACTTTGTTTGTTGATGACAAAATCTAGTCTCTGTATCTTGTCAACTTGTAGGACTCGAATGCATAAATGAGCAGTTAATCTTCAATCTTCCTCCACTTTACTTCAGACCTAAAAACCTACACACATGAAAGAGTGGAAAGGGTTTTTCCATATAGGGGCTTGCCTAAGTGAAACCCTGTTTTGGTATTTCTACCTCCACAATGACTATGATGATGTATAAAGAAAGATTACCCTTGGTTAGGCAAAGGCTAAATGATAAACAAGTAATGAATTGACTAATGTTGCAACTCACCACTCATATTTGCATTCCATGATGGACTGAAGTCATGTACTCATCACCTTGAAGGAGAATTTGATTGCTTAATTGAAGTCCAACAAGTGTTAGTACTTGTTAGAGTTATTATGCATTATCTAATAATTAATTAATCTTTAATTGATTATTAGTCTAATTTATTCTCATGCACTTAAGCTAAACTTAGGAGTTCTTTTACGCTTTAATAGTTGAGCTAATATTAGATCATTATGTCTCATCTCATGTGATGTTGACACTTGTCATGATCTAATCCCTTTTTCATTTAAGGTTTTTCTCTTATAAGCACTCAACCCTCATTGTAATTATTATCTTGAACTTTCATATCTTTTTTTGAGAGTCTCTTACTTCTATAGCTTTTTCTTGTTGAGGAATATTGCATATATTGTTTACATATCTCTTGCATGGAAGGTGTATTTGTTTGTTGTTTGATCTTGTGGCTCATGGTTTTGTACTTGTTTCACAATTCTAACATGGTATCAAAACATGGATTCAACAAACCCCTTATTGATTTATGAGGTTTTTTCTTCAACAAGCATTTGAAGCTCAGATTTGGAAAAATTTCTGGAGCCATTTTCATTTTTGCTTCTGAAGTTCAACTTCCACTCATTTGTAGGAAAAACGATTTATGGGTTTTGTAGCCAGGGTCAAAATCTCATTTGTGTATCTTTTAGATTTTACATATTTTGAGTAAACTTGAAGAAAATTGCTGTCCAAAGAGTGTCATGCATCATTTTTCTACAAGTTGAAGGTCAAAAAATATTTATTTTTTCATCTTCTGTTTGCTAGATCGAAAAAATATTTCTAGGTTTTGTTCTTTGCATCAAAATATTTTTTGTTTTTTTCTACAAAAGATGAGTAGATTTCTCAAAAATCAAATCAGAAATTAAAGATCATTTTAAATCATGGAGGCAGATGTGAACATTCATTATACTATTTCATTTTTTACATTTTTTTATATATTTTTTTTAACTAAAAAAAATAAAAAACATGTTTTTTTTTATATATATTTTTTATTTAAAAAATGTAATAGTTTTTTATGGCTTTTTTTAACTTTAAAAAAAAGTCAAATTGTGCAATTTTTTTGCAAAATTCACATGCATTGTATCTATATATTTAGGGGAGATATTTTTTCTCTTAGAACCATTATTTTTGGCAAGCCTCTATTTCTAGAGATGTTTTTGATAGATTTGGAGGAGTTTTTCTTTTTTCCTTGCTCAACCCCTCTCTGTTGGGCTTTTCATATTTGCACCCTATCTTTTCGAGGCCATATCTTGGTCATACAATGATATTTTTCAATGCAATTTTTTAAAATGAGGTAGAATTTCAAGCTCTTTAAGGTGGTGCAGGTTTTTTTTCTAGTTTTGGCTTCTAGTTTTTTTAAGAATTCAGATTTCTTAGTGTTGTTGTTGTTCATTTCTCATTTTGGAGACTTCGACGAGCCATATCTTCTGCATTCAGACATGTTTTTGGGTGTTGTTTTTTTGAAAGTGCATATTTTTTTATGTACTTCATCATGGTGCTAATAGTTTCCTTTTTTCTTTCAAATAATTTTATTTTTAGCATGTAGTCCTTTTTTGGACATTATGGGCTCCCATTGTATGCACTTGTTATTATGTAGATGCACTGAGATAAAGTGCCATTCTGATGTATATTATTTTTGGGGATTTCACACATCCTATTGTACCAATTGTATTCACACTATGATATAAAGTGTCATGGGGGGGTTGATGTTTTTCCTTTAGTTTTCCATCATACCTTTGTCAAGTGAGTGTCCCTTCCACGACAATAGTGAATCCCAATGATTATTGCCTCATGTGTGTGTGCATTAGTTTGCATACCCTTTTATTTATAGGTTGTTTCTCCTACATGCACTTCTTGGCTTCACACAGTTTTAGTGTACCTATCATGGCTCTCCCTTTTCAACATTATGGGGGGTTTCTACTATTGGTGCTAATGCTTCCTTGGTTTCATGGTTGAGTGATCTACGTATCTAGTTCTTGTTCCTATGTACTTTCAGATGCAATGTACATCAACAACTAGTTACATGCATTTTAGTGAGATGGATCTACCATATAGACACTCTTGCATTCCTATTTCTAGAGGTTCTTCATTTCAGCACCATACCAGTCTTCATTCGATAGTTTTTTACAAATTATCAATGCTTCTGTGATGTTCTACATGTTGGAACATGTTGAGATGATGTTGATTGCTTGTTGTCATTAATGGTTGTCATTGATGTCAACATATCTTGGTTGTTTGACTGAAGTTCTATTTTGGTGCCTTGGTGATTCGGATTGGCCTGGTTCTAAATGTCATGTTGTTAAGATCTATTTTGGGTTGTATTTGTCTTGATCCCATTCCTCTTGTAACACAATAAGATACATTATTTTGGGTCCAGACTGATATGGCAGTTGGTTAACATGCTCCGACACATGATTTGCATTGTAACATGTATATCTTATTCTTTGGTTCTAAATATCATGTAACATGTTGATTTGAGTGAAGAGGCTATGTTTGGTCCACGTTTCAGTCCTCTCCACTGCGAGAATATTTTTGTGGTGACTATTTCAAATTGTGCTTGGCCGACTAAGGAATTGTGAAATTATGTTTGGCCGACTTGAGAGATTATGAAGGCTTGGAACGGTATAAGTATAAGATGTTTTTGTTCGATGCAAGCAAGTGTGATGAATGTGAATTTGAAAATCCAGATATTATGAAATGTGCGAAAGTATATGACTAGAAGCAACAAATAGTGAGAATCTAACCAGAGTTATAGTTGGTGATAGTTATTTTAGTGGTGGATTTCCTTTCATCATTCTTCTAGCAGTGAGCCTCTCTCTTTTGGCAGTGAGCCTTTTTTTTATCTTTGGCTATTATAGCCAAGCAGTGAGCCCAACTGGCAGTGAGCCACCCTGCGGTGAGCAACTTGGTAGTGAGCCCTTATAAAAATCAACTTAACCGATGCTTTGTAATTGAGAATTATTATTCTTTGTGGTTTTTCCCTTCTTGGGTTTCCACGTAAATTTTGGTGTTCATTGTGCATGGTGTTGTTTTATGCTTTCATTTTCATTAATATCTAATTGATTTGAGTTTTGATCCGAGTTAATTAAAGTAAAGAATTTTTTTTATAATAACTAATTCACCCGCCATCTTAGTTATTCAGAATTTTCAACAATTGGTATTAGAGCTTTGGTTCCTCGAAGAAGAGCTTAACCGCTTGGGGTAGATCTGATGGCACACAAACTAACAATTCCTGTATTTGATGGATCTGACTATAGTTTCTAGAAAGTGTAGATGAGAGGTTACCTGATTTCTCTAGGCTACAAGACTTGGAAAGTTTTTGAGACAAAATATGTTGAACCATCAAAAGGTGTTTTTACTGCAGATGAGATTTCAGCCTATGAAGAGAATGAAAAGGCAATGTATGCAATCTTTAGTGGTTTTTCTAAGACTGAGTTAACAAAATTTATTTCACTGGGCACTTCTTATGAAGTTTGGGAAAAGTTGAAAGAAATATATGAAGAAAATGATAAAGTCAAATTATCAAAGAAGTTGACAACTAAGTGCAGATATGAGAACTTGAGGATGGAGGAAGGTGAGGACATAGCAAGCTACTTTCAAAGGGTTGATAGTGCAGTAAATGAAGTAAAAAATCAAGGAGGTACTCTGACAGATGAAGATGTAATGGAGAAGATTCTGGTGACTTTACCAGAGAGTTACAGTGATAAGATCTCAGCTATTGAGGAAGTTTATGATATGAAGAAATTAACAAAAGAGCAACTATTTGGCACTTTAACTGCATTTGAGATGAGGAAATTTGGAAAAAAAAAGGAGAAATCTGAAACATCCTTCAAAGCCACAAAAATAGAAGAGGATCCGGATGATGAAAGTTCAAAAGAGTTTGAAGCAAACTTCACAAGGAAACTGAAGAAAGGTACCGACAAGTACAAAGGTATGCTACCTGGGCAGGTGCATGAAGATGGGTAGCCAATTTTTGGACAACTTTTTTAAAAAGTTATGAAAACTCATACCACAAGTGCGTTATAATGCGAGTGTGTTATAAGGTGCTCATGTTATGGCTTGGTGTGTTGAGCCTAAGGCTTGGTCACAACCAGTCCATAACGTGAGTGCATTATAATGCACTCGCATTACGACCTATTAAAACTAGAAAAATAGTAAAATGAATTCATTCTTGTATTTCGACTATGTTTTTTCTTTTGCCTACAACCAAAACCCCCAATTTTTGTGCTCACATTCTAGGAGGTATTGTGCAAAAATATTCATCAACAGTTGCTATTTCATCGTGAAGATGCTGCCACATCAATGAGGAGGTGTGAGAGGTAAGGATTGTTTTCTTGTTGTTTTGAATTTGTTAGTTTTAGGTTGTATTTGATATTTATTTTTTTGAATTTTTAGGAGATGCAAATCAACTTGCAAATCCTTAATAAGCAGAGCAACAAAATTCTCAAGAAAAAAATACTCAACAACAATATCAACCACAACAACAACCTCCTTCACCAATCCCTCAATACCCTCCTGACACTCAACAAAACTTAATGAGTGAAATTGAGAACAACAACAAAAAAACTTGAGGATTTAATCAATAGGTTGAGCAATCCAAATGGTTCAACCACAAAAAGAATGATCCTGACAACTTCATTGAAAGATATGTTAAAAAATGTAGATTCAATTAGCAAATAAATAACTGGATGGCAAGATAGGAGGCAAGCGTCCAGGGCTTATTACGTGGATAAGTTATCATATAAAGATGTAAGGGATTTAAAAATTACAAAAGGTGATTTGTACTCATTATTCATTGACCCATGCACACATCAAAATATTACCTTGAATGTGAAGAGGTTACTATTCATTGGTGCCATCACCAACAGATTAGGAATTTTTTTTTATCATAGGTGGTACATGGTTTTTGATTACCCACCATGCAACAATTGTGAAGTCCCATAGTATTTCCTTAGGAAACTATATTGTGAGTTCATATTGAAAAAAATCCCAAATTATTTTGATATGAGGGACTTCTAAAGGAGAGGTGGGGGGTTGGCTCAGGATGGACCCAGTGCACACTTGGATCCTACATGGCAAGGGAGACAACCTCTCGCTAGGCTGCCTCATGAGCACATTGTTATCCCTTTCGTTGTGAAGGAGAGTGTCAACATAGAGACATTGCAAGTGATCAACACTTTGAACCAGAGTGTCATCGAGCATGCTATCCCTATTCTACAATTCCATCCAAGGGAGTATTCGAGTGGTGGCCTTCAAACCCATGTGTGTCAATCTTGCGGGGCGATTTTTCCATATGACCCTACTGACACTCAAGAGGCTGCTATGCAGGATCCGTCTGCAACTATGGAGATGAAGAGGGAAACTGACATTTTGCATGAGGCATATGGCATTGATACTCAGGTAAAAGTTAGCATCTTCATTGAATTTAATTTATTAAATTTTGATTTTGAAATGCAAGATTAACTAATTTAGTTTTATGATTTTAATAAAATTGTAGGGCCATAGTGTTGAGACTAAATACACCAGCCCTCCACCTGCTTTTTTTGCAGTACACCTATTGGTGGGGTATGTAACAAGTAAATAATTATAAATTTATTACATGTTAATAGCATTGTTTTACGAATGGTATTTTAATATGTGATTTTGGATGTTGAATAGACTAATATTGGAGGTTTCAAGGGAACACCTCCCAGTGCCAGTGGATTTACTCAAACCTACACGTAGGTAATGGAATAAAGAGTTTAACTATGAATTGTATTTAATAGATTTGTATAGTTTATATTCATATCGTTGATTACGTTGCATTGCAAATCATTCAAATTCAAAGCATTAATTCACATTCCATAACTAATAACTAGATGTTGACAGATGACAAAATTTCAACTACAATATAGTTGTTTAGAAAGTCAACATAAGAAGTGATGCAATTACTTCACATAGCATAAGTAAGAAGTCTAGGAGCATCTTCCAATTGCATTTTCTTGTCATGGCATTCCATGAGACCACTTTTTACTACTCGACATCTTTTCAAGCAATTCACTGCCTTGTCTATGCTATGGATGCTTGGAAGGAATATATGAAAGAATAATAGTAAGCAATAGCATAGACAAGGCAATGAGTTTTTTGAAAAAATGCCTCAAAGAAATTCGATCTCATGGTGATGTCCATCACCATGAGACCCAATTTCTTTGAGGCACTTTTTCAAACAACTCACTGCCTTTTCTATGCTACTAGATTTTCCATACATGTCTACCAAAGCATTTTATCAAACTTTTCATTTCTTCACTGCTATGGCTAAAAGCTTAAGAAAGGTACTTTCCAAAAAACTATGGATGCTTGGAAAAAATATATCAAAGAATAATAGTAAGCAATAGCATAGACATGATAGTTAGTAGTTTGAAAAAATGCCTTGAAGAAATGTGGTCTCATGGTGATGGAATGCCATTCCATCACCATGAGACCACATTTCTTCGAGGCATTTCTTCAAACAACTCACCACCTTTTCTATGATACCACATTTTACATACATGTGTACCAAAGCATTTTATCAAACTACTCACTTATTTTTTGTTATGGCTAAAAGCCTAAAATAGGTGTTTTCCAAAAAACTATGGATGCTTGGAAGAATTTCTATCAAAGCATAATGGTAAGCAATAATACCATAGAGAAGGCAATGAACTATCTGAAAAATTTCCTGAAAGAAATGTAGTCTTATTGTGATGGAATGCTATGATGTGCATTTGTTTGTAATGGAATTCCATCACCACGAGGCCCCATTTCTTTGAGGAATTTTTTTCAAACAGTTCACTACCTTCTCTATACCACCATAGTTATCGTACATGTCTATGAAAACATTTTATCAAATGGTTCACTAGCTTGTTGCTATGGGTAAAAGCCTAAAAACATGTGCTTTCAAACAAGATATGGATAGGGAAAATAGTAAGCATGATAGTCAGAAATATATAGTCTAATAAGTACTCAAAATTTTGTTCATTATCTCATACATTATAAGTCATGATGTGGATCACTAGTGTAGTTTTTGTGATTGAATAATTTGTTCTTTTATTTTTAGATATTGCAAGTGGAAAAACCTCCAAACATGATGAGGGAAATGGAGATCGGTGTTTCATTTTCTATAGAGTCCTCAATGGATCTGACAGGGGAGGTCTAAGGAAAATTACTAAATTTCAATTTACATTCATTGTTATAGATGTCAGTTAGTGAAAAAGCAAACCATTATTGATTCATAGTTTAATTTCTATTTGGATGGTTTATACAGGGCTTGAGCACACCTCAACATGGGCGAGTGAATATTTCCCTCGTGGAGAGTGACCATGAGATGGCAGTAAGTGATTTTTTTATAAATATATCATTTTTTATAATATAATTTCTATATATTAATGTTTTTACTTCTTATTGTAATAGTTAAAACTTCACCAAGAACTAAACACTAGGAGGAGCAGTAGGAGCACTCTTTGAGTGTAACACAAATGAGTGACAAACCTATCACCATTCAATTGACAAGCAAAGGGAAAGAATTTATTTCCAGAGCATGGAGAGCAATGACTTTTGATTCTATAGCCCTTTGTTATATGCCTACATGGCAGTTTTGTACATATTTTGTATTGGATATATTTGACATTGTATGCCTATATAGCATTCTCGTAATCCTATATGGCTATTTTGTACCTATATTTTATACTTATATCGACATATATTGATGTATACATACATGGCTATTTGGTTAATACAAATCTTTTTTATCAATGGTGTCGATAGTTGCATTATAAATTCATAGTTCAATAGATATGAGTTATGTGTATTCAAGTGTATACTTTACAACTTACGTGTATAGTGACTTACCTGTGTTCCAATGTATACTTTGCAACTTACGTGTTTTCATGTGTAAACCTTGTATTCGTGCATATACTTCAAGGCTTACATTTTTTTGAGTACTTGTGCTTCCCTTATTCACATGTACATGCTTGACTTATTCACGTGTATACTTATTAATTGGTTAGCCCTAGCATTGATCATTGTTTTCCTTCATGGTTTGTCTTGAATATTAATTGATTGATGCTAAACAACTTTATGTAAAAGCAAAAAAAATATTTTCAATTGGTATTCCATGGAATGATTCATAAAAATATTCCAATATATTTAATCCTTTGATTGGAACAACTCAATTAAGCAAAGGATACATAATATTCACAACACTTGCAAAACATAATATTCAGAGTAGATGAAGTAGTTAACTTCTTGACAAATTATCATGAGAATATTTATCTTGATTAGTCTTTAAACATTTTCACAACATAATCTTGATAGTGCAAAATGAATTGTTATGTTCTTGATCCATCACCATATAAACACGTCAAAAGATTTATATGTCAACTTTTTGCAATATTATTTCTTATATAGGAAATGGACTCAGGAGAAAGCAAGTTATAATTTATAATACAAATAAGAAATGGACTCAATGTTGTCCTAGACCCCTAAATAGGTCTATTTAACAAAACAACATCCTCTCAATTACTATTCCAATTGCATAACACCATTGGGAAGCATTTAGCAGTCTGCAAATCTACAAAATCGATAATTTTTAGGGCATGATTGGCCCTCTAACCCTACTATCCTCTAAATCCTCTTTTTTTTATAATTTCACTAGGGTTTATTGAAAACCCCATATCCAAACCTCATACAACCTCAAAACCTCTTCCAACACTCTTCATTCTTCCTGCACAAACTTAATTGACCACCAAATTATGCTGCCCCCTAACTTTACCCACTTTTACTCCCTCAAACCTCTCTTTTTCATTCAACACCCCTCTTTTCCCAACTAGGGCATCATGGCATAACATAATTTTGACCTCCCTTGTCTTTGTAGAAATTTGAACACATCAAACTCCACAACCTAACCCTATTTCCAACTTATTCTAACTTATTCTCAAGTAATTTATTCTTTTCACCTCGTCTAGCCTTGCTTTTAAGGCCTAAATTCTAAATTTTCAAGAGGGTCAACATTAGTAATCTCTTCCAATGTCTTTACCAATGCTATTTTCTTATTTTTACTCCCTATCATACTTACATAATTGCCTCAAATGACCCCACACTAACTTAAAACTAAAAGAAAGATTACAAAATAGCCTATCATGGCCTTATTTGACATTATCATGACTAAAACCACTGAACTAGACCTTCTTCATCAAATGTAGGAACAAGGGGCTCTACACCAATGATCATATACTTTTTATGTGGAAAACTCAAACTTCTCAATCATCATGTGTATGTTTCTCTTTTTGATTGTTTTGCATGCCATCATAAGGGATCAAGCCAGTTGAACATAACTCGAAGCAATTCCATGTGTTTAGGTGCAAAAGAGGACCATGAATAGCGTAAACCTACCTATTGGGATCCATTGAAGTAGTTTGTTTGGTCACACGAATTGCAAAATGAAAGTTGCACCACTTTGCAACTTTACACTACTTGCATTTGACACTTTTTCCATCAAGTGAAAATTGGACACCACAAGAAAACGACTCTAAGATAACAAAAACTAAGAGAGGTTATTGCAGAGGGGTCCAACATGATCTTGTAGGCTCAGATGAAGAGTTTGTAAGCATCATGATTTATGAGTAATAGCCCATCAAAGTTTGCTTATGTTTTGCACTTTGGACCCTTAAGGGATCAAGCTAGTTGAACGTAGCTCAGAGCGATTCCACGTGTTTGGGTGCAAAAGAAGACCATTCCTAGCATAAATGTACCCATCCAGATGCATTTGAACAATCTGTTTGTTCACACGAGTTGCAGAACGAAAGTTACACCACTTTGCAACTTTCAACTACTTGCATTTGACAACTTTTTCCTCAAGTAAAAATTCGCCACCACTAGAAAATTCCTCCAAGATAGCAAAAACTGAGAGAATTTATTGTAGAGGGGTGCAACACAATCCTATAGGATCAGACAAGAAGTTCCTAAGTGTCATGGTATCCGAGTAACAACATGCTGAAATTTGTAGCCATTTTGCACTTTGGACTCTTAAGGGATCGATCTAGTTGAACGTAGCTCCGAGCGATTTTGTATGTTTGGGTGTGAAAGAGGACCACGCCTAGTGTAAAAATACTTATTTGGATGTGTTGGAACAATCTATGTGGTCACACAAGTTGCATAACAAAAGTTGCAACTCTTTGCAACTTTGCACTACTTGCATTTGACACTTTTTTTATCAAGTGAAAATCCGCCACTATGGGAAAACCACTTCAAGATAGTGAACACTAAGAGAGGTTTTTGTAGAGGGGACCAACGCATTTCTATAGGATTAGATGGGAAGTTTCTAAGCATCATGGTATTTGAGTAGCAACATGCTGAATTTTGCAGCCATTTTGCACTTTGGACTCTTAAGGGATCGATCTAGTTGAATGTAGCTCGGAGCGATTCCACATGTTAGGTTGTGAAAGAGTACTATGCCTAGTGTAAACATACATATTCAAACATGTTGGAACAATCCGTTCGGTCACACGAGTTGCAAAACAAAAGTTGCACCAGTTTGCAATTTTCAACTACTTGCATTTTGACAACTTTTTAAGTTAAAATTTACCACCACGGGAAATGCCTCTGAGATAGTGAAAAATAAGAGAGGTTATTATAGAGGGGCTCAACATGATCGAATAGGATTAGACGAGAAGTTTCTAAGTGTCATGGTATCTGATTAACAACATGTTGAAGTTTGCACCATTTTGCACTTTAAACTCCTAAGGGATCGATCTGGTTGAACGTAGCTCGAAGCGATTCCACATGTTTAAGTGTGAAAGAGGACCATTCCTAGAATAAATATACCTATTCAAATGCATTGGCACAATTTGTGTGGTCACACGAGTTGCAGAACGAAAGTTGCACCACTTTGCAACTTTGCATTGCTTGCATTTGACACTTTTTCCATTAAGTGAAAATCCCCCGCCACAAGAAAACCACTCTGAGATAGCGAAGACCGAGAGAGGGTTTTGTAGAGGGGCCCAACGTGATTCCATAAGATCAAACAAGAAGTTTCTAAGCATCATGGTATTTGAGTAACAACATGTTGAAGTTTCAAGCCATTTTGCACTTTAGACTCTTAAGGGATCGATCTGGTTGAACGTAGCTCGAAGCAATTCCACATTTTTGGGTGTGAAAGAAGACCATTTCTAGTGTAAAAATACCTATTTGTACATGTTGGAACAATTTTTGTAGTCATATGAGTTACAGAATGAAAGTTGCACCACTTTGCAACTTTGCATTGCTTGCAATTGACACTTTTTCCATCAAGCAAAAATCCGCCACCACGAGAAAACCACTCCGAGATAGTGAAAACTGAGAGTTTTTTGTAGAGTTTCCCAACGTGGTCCCATAGGATTATAAAATAAGTTTCTAAGCATCACATTATCTAAGTAACAACATGCTGAAGTTTGCACCATTTTACACTTTGGACTCTCAGGGGATTAATCCAGTTGAACGTAGTTCGGAGCGATTCCGCTTGTTTGGGAGTGAAAGAGGATTATGCCTAGTGTAAACATACCTATTTGGATGTTTTGGAATAGTCTGTGTGGTCACACGAGTTGCAAAATGAAAGTTGCACCACTTTGCAACTTTGCACTACTTGCATTTGACACTTTTTCTATCAAGTGAAAATTTGCCACCATGGGAAAACCACTCTAAGATAGAGAAAACTGAGAGAGGTTTTTGTAAAGGGGTCCAACATGTTCCCATAGGATCAGACAAGAATTTTGTAAGCATCATGATATCCGAGTTTCTTCCCTTGTAGATTTTGATGGAAAAGGGCATGAAAAATGAGGTTTTACCCTAGGGTTTGATAAAATATTGCATGTAGAGGTTGGGTGATTATTTTTTGAGTTTGTGCAGGTGATTTTAAGAAGTTTTGAGGTGGTGGAATGTTTTGGTAAGGTGTGGAACCATTCCTTTCAATAAACCCTCCTCATACTAGGATAAAATAAGGGTTTTGTGGTTTGGCATGGTGGAGTGAGTTTCTCCTAAGACAAATTGCAGATTTGAGGTTTTGGATACATGAGAAATTCTTCCCCAACAAGTTCATGGGGTTATTGAATGTTTAAATTTATGTTCCTTTGTAAATTATCCCTTGTTAGCCTAATTAAGATAGCGAAGGTCAATTTTGATGCACATGTTCCAATACAATCACTATTGATTTTGAAGTATGTGTTGTAACTCAATAATGGGTATCTAGATCAATCATTTTTTTGTGAAGTCATTTGAGAAGTGATGATAACATTTTTCTTATTTCCTCAAATCTAAGTTAAAAGACTTTAGAATACTTTCAAAAGTTACTTAACTCTTTGCTTTGAAGAAAAATAATCAACAATCAAAGTATAAGGTGTTGTACAATCCGCACAAGCTTGAAACAAAAAAGGAAAAGTGTCACAAATACATAAAACATTATCCTTTATTTACTAATTTTGCAATTGTGCAACTAATGCAAGTTTTGCATTTTTACACCAAATGACAACTTTTGTGCAATATCACTTCTCTAATCACTTAATGACCTATTTGAGACTTTGAATACATTACATATGACCTTCACATGACCTTTTTCACATTGTTTACATTTGAAAATTCAAAATTTTCAAATTTTCCTATTGAAGGCATTTAGAGAACAAGGTGCTCCTGCACCAAACATGAACTCCAAAATTTCAATATTTGAGTAAATCTCACTACAAGTAAATCTCATTACAATGCCTTAGGTACTCTAATCTCACAGATCTTTTACAATGTCACTCATACATTCGAGATTCTCTTTGAATTTCTACATCATAGGTGCTCATGGGCACATTAACTTCAATTGAGTAACTTGAGATTCCCTCGATAAGCTTCACATGCTCTTTTATAATGGCTTCAAATCAAAATTGAGATTTGTTAAGATCATCAAAATAAGGCTATTGCATTGTTGAATTATGGACGAGATTCTCTTTGATGGCTCATAAATCAACATTTTCTGCAATGAGAGACCAATCATTTTTTAGTAGTTTACTTACAAATACACAAAGTAAAAGAAGAAAAAGAAAGAGCATACAAAATGGAAATGAAATGAAAATAGATGGAAGGAACTTACAAATAGGCATGTCAGTCTCTCAACTTAGTCACTCTTGGTCATACATCTTCACTGGGAGTTCCAAGATACCTATTGCACACAACACCTCTCATGAATAGAATAACTTGAAATTCAAGATGCTCTTATAATGTATACATCATAGGTGCTCATGATAAGGTTAACTTCAAATGAATAACTTGAAATTCCATCACCAAGCTTCGCACACTCTTTTGTAATGGCTTAAAATCATAATTAAGATTTGTCAAGAGCATAAAAAATAAGGATTTTGCATTGCTTTTCTAGCTGAGATTCTCTTTGATGGCTCATAAATTGCATTTTCTGCAACGAGAGACCAATTAATTTTTAGTAGTTTACTTACAAATACACAAAGTAAAAGAAGAAAAAGAAAGAGCATCCAAAATAGAAATGAAATGAAAATAGATGGAAGGAACTTACATATAGGCATGCCAGTCTCTCAACTTAGTCACTCCTGGTCATACATCTTCACTGGGAGTTCCAAGATACTTATTGCACACAACACCTCTCATGAATAAAATAACTTGAAATTTGAGGTGCTCTTATATGTCTACATCATAGGTGCTCATGATAAGGTTAAATTCAAATGAATTACTTGAAATTCCCTCACCAAGCTTCGCACACACTTTTGTAATGGTTTAAAATCATAATTGAGATTTGTCAAGATCATCAAAATAAGGATGTTGCATTGTTTTTCTAGTTGAGATTCTCTTGGATGGCTCATATATTTGCATTTTCTGCAATGGGACACCAATCAAGTTTTAGTAAGTTACTTGCAAATAGGAAAAATAAAAGAAGATGTTAGCATTGGCATCAAACAAATTAATGTGCATACAAGTATAAATTAATAAGAACCAATATGCATACTTACAAATTAACCCAACGAACCCTCCAGGTCTGCTCTACTCTTTATTGTGTCAAGTATTGCCTCATGGTCAGACTCACGGACCTTCCAAAAGGTCTTGTTCAAAGGTCTACCCCCATATTTAGTCAAATGAACATTGGATTCCATGAAAAGGTTTAATTAATTAAGAATATTAAGATGCATGTCAAAGTCTTGAAATAACCAATATTTAATACTCTTATGTGGGAACCTTCTAAGCCACGTTCTAGTAACAACAACTAAGCTTGTAGGGTATTTGATGTTTTCTCCATCTATAACTGGGGCCTCCAATTTCCTTTTGGCCTCAACACAATGTCACAAGTAATAGTTTGTTCCCTCTTCGTTGTCTTCATCTGCAATAACTGCATAAACATGCCCTGCATTGATATGTGCAACAAATCTCTTGAAATTAGTTAACATTACAAATACAATACAAAGTAAGATAACAATATGAAATTTAAAAAACTAAGCGAGTAGATATATTACCTAGTTGAACTAGATCTGATAAGTGGTCAAAGTCAACCGATGATTTCATCTGTGTTAGTTCCAATTTTGTCAGAGGGCGATACGTGTGAAGTGGGCTAAGATAACTTGTCAACCATTTTTCAACCCACTCCCTTGAATCACAATCATTCTAGGCTTGCATTGTACATGAATAAGAAAAGAATGCCATCTTTTGTGTATCGATACTCCATGAACCTGCATTTGAGCTAACGAAAGTGTACCTCACTCAATCCTGTTAGTGTACAACAATCCTCATATGGTGCAATGTTAGTATCATCCATCAACCAAAAAAATCTATGAACTGAAGATGTACCTTCATTACCTAGACCCATCAAAGCATTACAAGCATTACACCACTCGACGATTGATCTTGCATTTGTCAAGTTTGCACTATCTTTATACTTTAACTTTTCTCGTGCTAATACTCTTTTCATGCATGCTCATGCACTATCATGCTCCCCCTTTCCATGCCCAGCCTCACAATATTTCCACATATGTTGTACACCTATAATGACATGCATCCTGCTCAACCAGTAGAACATGCGCAAATTCTTGAACTATACTACACAATTATTTGACCATAGTATATGTTGATCGTATGCTATGCCCCTCTAAGCCAAATCACTATAGAACATCTAGAAGCAACCTTGCATGAACTCTGGAGAATGTGTGCGATCATCATTAATATAAAAGTGATACTCCCTCAATACCTTCCTTTGGTCCTCTCCACTATCAGCTGCATGAATGAATGCTATGTGCACAAATATCGAAACTTGTGTGGAGTTGTAATACTATGACTATACCTCATGCTGTGGTTGTAGAGTGTAGTTCTCTACAAAGTCAACCACTAATATTATGCTACCAATTGGAATGTGTCCTTGCATATCTTGAATTGCATGTCCAACCATCAGGCTCTATGGGTATGCCTTGCATACTCATACACTATATTATCATGAAACATGGACATAAACTGATACAATGGAATCTTTTAAATAACCAAATCACACCTTTTTGCTTGAGACCCATCTTTTGCAGTGTATACCATTGTTTTATACTTCCTGAACTCTACTAGTTTTTGTCCCACCTCTTCTCTGCTTTCCATATGTTGACATACTGGCATTCGCTGCAAGCCACTGCAATGCTAGCATGAACCATCCAAGCATGCTAACGTATTGAATATTTGGCCATCTTCTATTTCAAATAATTTTTTTGATAAGAAATCTCTTGAATACTTTGGTGGGTCTTCTATGCCACTATCCTGCAAAACATCATTAGTATACAAATCCAAACATATAGAATGATAAACATCATAATGGTTAGAGAATTCAATATGTAGTCTACAACAAAAAGTAGTGCATGTGTGATTTATCTTGACATAAAATGGTTTAAGAATTTCAAAAAAAAATTGGCAAATACTAATTTGAGGATACTCCTATTGAAATTTACAAAAAAATTTGGTTTGAGTCATATCCAAAAAACACTTTGGATGTGGCTCATGGTTCTGACTATCAATTCTCCTTCTTACCACATCCCTTTGATTCAGAGATGGCCTTG
The DNA here is from genome assembly GCA_007258455.2 of Sequoia sempervirens. Taxonomy (NCBI): domain Eukaryota; kingdom Viridiplantae; phylum Streptophyta; class Pinopsida; order Cupressales; family Cupressaceae; genus Sequoia; species Sequoia sempervirens. The sequence goes on along the minus strand of VDFB02120398.1, from coordinate 5,236 downwards.
TGTTATTCTTCCAATACTCTTCAATTAGTGTCCTCAATGCTTCAACAATTTTTTTATCTTTTTGTGCTAGTCTCCCTGAGAATTCCCATAATTCATTTTAATCAATGCCTTCAATTCTTTTCCGCCTTTGAATGACTTTTGATAAAGTTGTTCTACTTGTAGATGTCTAAATTTGGACAATTAATTTATCCAAATTCATCCTCTTTCATCTTATTTTCATTAATTAAATAATACTACTATTATTTAATTAACGACTTTAATTATGCCAAATCCCTAAGGTATTTAATCAATAATACCTTATCTCTTTAATCCTCCTTCCATCAATTGAATTAAATAAATATTCCATTTATTTAATTCCCTTCATGTCACATCCTCCATCATTTTTATCTTATCCTAATCCTTCTTCTAATCCCATCATTAGGATATGCACATGCCTAATCCTTGATTAGGATGTGTCACATCCTCCAACTTTTGCAAGTTGGCCTCTAATCTCTCTTAGCCACCTAACCCTCCTCTAATCCTTCATTAACTAGCCTAATCAACCTCTCAAGGAATTTTTAATTCCTTTTATCCTTCCAAGGAATATTAAATTCCTTTTCTCTTCCCCATGTCCTTTATGACATGTGTCCTTAGTCAACCCTATTAAATGCCTTTTTTTTTTGACAAGGCATCTCCCTTCCCTATGTGAATTTTTAATTCACTTTTTAATCCCCCAATGCATTTAAGGAATTTTAAATTCTTTCCCTCTTCCCCATGAGAATATTTGAGGAATTTTTAATTCCCCACTTGTCCTCTCTCCCACATGGGGACAAGGACCTCCTTTATGAGGAGATCTTGTCCAATCCCAAGGTACTTTGTACCCCTCTCCATGTCATGTACTTCTCCTTCCACCTCATGTCCACTTCACCTTTTAGGGCTATCTCATCTGCCACATGTCAAAATGTGAGGGTTTGTGAGTTCTCAACTCACCTTAGCCCTACATCTTGATATTTGGTGGCTCAATCTTCCATCCATTTCCCCTAGGATTTCCTAAAAATTCCTATAAATACCCCCTCTTTTCTCTCATTTTGGGGGAGATCATTTTGCTAGCCAAACTCTTGCGGTTTTGTTTCTCAATCTACACTTAGCCATTTTCATGTTTTCATCCACTTGCATCCATCTTCATCCTCATCTAGCTTGCATCTTGCCGTAGGAGCATACACATCAAAGATCGAAGGGCCAACCAAAGGATCGACTCAACGCAAGGTATAAAGTTCCATTTTGTGGCTTTGTCTTGTTTTGTTTCCAACTTAGGCTAATCTTGAGGTGTAGGTTGTTTTAAGTTGTTTATTTCCACTCTTTTAGTTGTTGCTTGATTTCTAACACTATATTTCGACCTATCACACTACTAATTCTCATTTTTTCACTTGTCTTTCTAATTGGACGAGCTCTCTTTGTTTGATTGCTTACCAAAGTTGATGTAATGACACGCCAAGTGACATTACTATCCTTTGAGCATGAGGTCTTCCCACACTCTCATAAGCATCCGTTAGATTCTTCAAAATAGTGTTTTCACTTGATGCATTCAATGTTATCAACCCAAGAGTCTTCATGATGTTTCTATACTTTATACCCCACATCATTTCAACAAATAGTTGACATCTTGCGGTCTCATTTAGCCTTTCAAAGAAGAAATTCCAAATCTTATCAGCATATCTTCTACAAAAGCATGTTGAAATCTTACCTTCCATGTGTTAAAAAATATCCTCATCAATATTAATCAAATACTTTGGCTGTCTACACAAAATTCTAGGTGGTGTTCTCCTAGGTACATACATCTCAACATTATGAATTTCATCAATATTTAATTGAGGTGGGCTAGATTGCATACCTTCGATTGAGGGTGGAGTAGAAGACATACCTTGAGGTTCACGTGGGGATGATGGTATACCTTCTTGATCAAATCTGAGTGATGATGTACTGTCAACTTGAGATGCGATGGATGGTGTCCAACCATATTAACTTATGGTAGATGGTGTCCCTCCATATTCACTTGTTGTAGACGGTGTCCCTCCATATTCGCTTGTGCTTAATGGTTTACCTTTGTATTCACTTGCGGTAGATGGAGTGTCTCCAACTATGGTATCTAAATCTGCCCTACCACGACTCTTTCATATTCATACCCTTTGTGCTACCAATGCATGTTCTCTTTTTCATGGTTGAGGTTCCTCTTCAATTGGCTTGTTTTCATCAATCGTATCCAATTTCTTCTTTTCACGATATGCCACCACCTATTCTATCTCCTTTGATTTGAAGGTTTCATACTCTTCTTTCTATTTTTTTTTCCTTGTTCATTTCTTCAACATGGTAGATAATTTTACCTGTAGCATGGTAATGAGACGAATATTAGCTCCTAAAAAATGTATCCATTCAAAGAAATGAAATATATGTCCTTCAAGGCTTCATAAAAAATACTTAAATCATCATGCACAAGATTATTTCTAGCATGACAAAGGTGGTGCAAGGGCATTCCATGATTACAAGATAGGCTTGAAATGGAAGCATGTGGAAAGGCATGAATCTCAAAATCTTTGGCAAGCTAGTGGAGCATTGGCAACTTGGCTTACTCAATTAGCTTGTCAATGCGGTAGGGTTGAGAAGGGCATAGCATATGCCTCATAAATCACTGTGATACCCCCATTTCTATGAGATACAAAGATGCCCTACCTTCTCAAACCCCCACCGCATTGGTGTTAGTGGAGTGTTGGCAGCTAGCCTGCCTCCAATTAGCCTAAGTTAACAATAATGATACATCATGAGATGAACAACACCCACCATGAGACATTGCTGGCGAGATCAATATTGCCCACCATCATGAATATTCATGTCCCACAAGCTAATGGAGCATTGGTGAGCTAGCTCACTCCACTAGCTTGCCAATGTGGCAAGGTTTGGAAGATAGGGGCAGCATATTCCTCATAGAAATGGAGTCTCACGATGATGTATATGAGGCATACGCTACCCCTACCTTCTCAACCTTACTGCATTGCAAGCTAGCGGAGCATTGGCAAGCTAGCTTGCTCCACTAGCTTTCCAATGCAGTAGGGTTGAGAAGGTAGCAGCAACATATGCCTCATAGAAATGGTATAATCATGAGACACCATTTCTATGAGGCATATGCTACCTCTACCTTCTCAACCCTACCACATTGGCAAGCTAGTGTGCTCCACCCTAAACACAGTTTTAAGGTTTCAAAGTCATTTAAAATGGTATATTGACCCATTCCTCTCACTGTGGCCACTATAACTCAAGGAATGGGTTTGGAACATCACTAAAAAGGTGTGGGAATGTTGAGTAAGTACAAGGGAGGTCAAGAGTTGACTTGGGCATGAAGCCCTATAGTGAAATTTGGTGTTTTCCATGTGAATTTGAGAAGTTTTGACATGCTAAAGTGACTATTGTGTTAGGGAAGTGTTGTTTATTATTGAATTGAGTTTGTGAAGGCCATTTTAGACCTATTTGAGGTGGTGGAATGTTGTGATAAGGTTGGGAAGTGTGTTCTCTAATAAGCCCTAGGTTATTTGGCTTTAAAAGAGGTTTTTTGGTTTTGGCATATTGGTGGATGAATTTTTGAGAACTAATTGTGAATTATTTGGTTTGAATACATATAATTGCTTCCCACATGTGTTTGGAGGTTTTGGTCAAGTTTCAAGATAAGTTTCTTTGTTAAAGTGGCCTAATTTGAGGTGGAGTTGGCGTAGAAAGCCTGATTTGAGAAAGTCGTTACAAAGTAACCAATAGTGGTTTATTGGCATGTGATTGTATACCCTGAAGAGTCCTTTAAATGGTTCAAGTCTTGGTCTTAAAGAATTTTATCGAGAAGAAATACCCAATTGAATGAGTTGGCAATGCTATAAGGAAGAGTGTTGATTTGGTGAAAAGTGAAGAGTTTTGAGAATTGTGACTTGTGAATTGTTGTTGTTAGTTGATTTTTTGTGTTGAGTTGTGTTGTAGGACCTCCACTGGTTACATCATAATTCAAATTCTTTTTCCATTCTTCCATTTTGAGCCATGATTACCTATCTGCTTCCATTTTGAGCCATGATAGGATGCACCTTTCGCCATATTGCTAACATAGCCTTGAATAAAGAGTCTTGTAATAGTGGAGAGAAGGGTTATAATCCTTTGTAGGTATACTAAAAAAGGAAGCATTTAAAATATATCAAAACTAAAAGTGACAACGTAGGTTTAGTGATGAGGTAAATTTAGAAATAGAGTTGAAAACCAAAATAGTTTCTAAGATCTATCAATGTAGGAGGATTATATTCCAATTTTTTAGAGACATGTATGGAAAATTTGGTAGCATAGAAAAGGAAATCAGCTGCTTGGTATAATTGTTTGAAAAAATACCTCGATGAAAGCTTTAGAGAGTGGTATACGCATCCATAATAAAGGATTGAGAAATGATGTTTTATTTTACCTCCTTAAAACACATGTCATATATATATGTATACAAAATGTGGAAGCATACACAAGGTAATTCAATTGTCAAATAATAAAATGCCTCAAAGAGATGTGGTTTAAAAATGTTATTGGAAAGTGTATAGAATTGTGTAATTTAAAGTGTGCATTGACAACCTAAGGTTATAATGACAAACAAACAATGATCAACATGGAATATGCAAAATAACAAAAATGAAAGCAAGCCATAATAGAATGAAAGAAAATGTGTAAAGACTTCACATACCTAAAACAACAAAGTTTCAAATGGAGGAGTTCAACCCAATTATGTAGCCTTAGCTTCTTCTTTCTTTAAACTCCTCAACAATTGACTTTTTCAAAAGCTTGTTCCCCTCCAAACTTCAATTGTATATCAATTTTCACTAGAATTCAAAGTTGAATTGATATTATATGCCTTTCAACGTGAAAACTCTGCTATTTCATGCAAAGGTGGTTGAAAGATCATGAAAAAGGTGGTGGAATGTGAAAAACATGCATGCACACTTCACAAAATCATCAAAAACTACATTTTGTTAGAGAACGTGCAAAAATAAGAGAATGTGTAGAATGTGGGCCTTGAGATCACAGGTATATTGAGTTTCTCCTTATACCCTCAACCCTTATACCCTAATTATATCTCTCTCCCCTCTTCCCTCTACCATGAACCCTTATACCCTCTATCCTCTACCCTTTATCTCTCTCCCACTCCCCCCCTCTCTCTCTCTTGTCTCTCCCTCCTACCCCCTCTCCCTCTCTC